>PVKS010023222.1:0-13274 GCA_004027875.1 Aplodontia rufa
ACGAACTACCCATTTAACGCATGAGTTCTTCTGGGGGAAACTGCAACAGGTGAAACCCATGGTGGTTTATCTATGCTTTGGCATGACCCCTGGATAACAAAGTTTATATACATTGATTGCTACTGTTTTGATAATGTTTCCCCCTCAACTGTATCCTGTATCTCTATGTACTTCTAATAAAAAAAATGTGATCATATAAAAAAAAAGAAAAGAAAATTGTTTTCTTTCAATATTTGAAAAATACTGTTCCATGCGCTCCTGGCCTTTATTGTCTGAGGCAAGAAATCCACAGTAATCCTTATTGGTCTGCCTCTGAATGTGATTTAGTGTTTTTCCCTTACTGCTTTTAAATTTCTTTCCTTGATTTCTCTGTTATTCATTTTATGTATGATGTGTCTTGGTGGGTTTCTCATTTGGTTGGGTCTGTTTGGTGTCCTATAGGCATTGTTTTTATTCTTTATTTTGAGATAGGGTCTCACTAAGTTGCTTAGAGCCTTGCTAAGTTGCTGAGGCTGGCTTTGAACTTGAGCTCCTCCTGTCTCAGCCTACCAAGCCACTGAAATTACAGGTGTGTGACACCTGGCTCATTTTTAAAAACCTAAGAGTTTTACTATTATGCTAATTAACTCAGTCATCCCATGTTTGTGAAAAAATAACTTGAAAAGTTATGGAATAATTATATGTAGTTTTCTTTCTTTCTTTCTTTCTCTTTCTTTCTTTCTTTCTTTTTTTAAAGAGAGAGTGTGTGTGAGGGAGAAAGAGTCCATTTTTATTTATTTTTTTCATCTGGTTTTGTTTCTCCAACACTTAGTGGTGTACGTGGTGCTGGAGCTTGAACCCTGTTCCTTGCTCATGCCAAGCAAGCATGATACCACTCAGTCACTCCACCAGCCCATTTTCCACAATACAAAACAAAAGAAGTGTGGAACTTGAGGATACCTAAGCATACTTGTCCATTCTTGCATTTTATAGATGAAAAAACTGTGCCCACAGATCTGTGTTAACACTCAAACTGGTATTGTTAAATCAAAATAAAACTTGTTGCCAAAAAAGTCTATTCATAGAGAATTATTTTAGAAGGATGGCTGTTACAAATCTGTGTATATGTGTAAGCACACCCCTCTTCTTACTACAGATGGATTGTCATAAGGTCTACAAAATGTAATTAAGGAATTAACCCACATTTAATCTATGAAAGGTAAACTGGAAGTTCTGTTCCTTGCCTATATAAATGAAAACAAAAGGAATTTAATTAGAATGGGCTGACATGGACTATTCCAGAAATGGGTGGTGTTGTCTGAGGACCCAGTCTATGGTCCTCCATTTTGGAATAACCTAGAGCAGTAACTTTCCAAAACCCCATAAGTTTTTCATCATATGTTTATATAGTTAAACAGATGTTATTTCTGACATACCATAAACATAACATTTTAAAACAAAATAGTCACATAGAATTTATATGTATCTAAAATTATGTAAATATCACAATGATTGGTTGTCATTATATATAGTGCACTAAGAATAAAAACCTGAAAAATCCTTTCTATATGATTTTAAAATTTACTTCTTTCTTTTTTAATCTGATATTTTTCACAGAATTTTATCCTATTATGGTCTCTTTAGTTCCTGTTTAAAATCTTTTTGTAGGGCTGGAGTGGTAGCTCAGCAGTGGAGCACTTGCCTGGCATGCATGAGAACCCAGGTTCAAACCTCAGCATCACATACACAGCTGTCAGAAAAATAAAAACCAGATGAAAATCTAAATAAAATCGATTCTCTCTTTCTCTCTCTCACTCTCCCTTTCTCTCTAAAAAAAATCTTTTACTAACCACTCTATCATACTTCTCTACAACAGAAATATTAATATAAATCAAATTTATAAATTTTATCTTATCTTCTGTGACTACAATTTTCTCAGTATTAAAATTATTCTGATGTGACTTATCATATAATTATTAGTACATAATAATAATTGCAATTTTTGATAAAGATCACAAACATAAAAAGTTACTTTTAATAGAAATGTGACTCAATGAAATTAAACACATTTTCTTCAATTAGTTCATGTATCCATGACGTAACAAGATTTACAACTAGAATAAGACAGTGTTTTATACTATGTCTTCCTTGTTTGTTTAATACATGTAAACATTGAAAACAATCATATTAAAAAGAAGACAGAAGGAATTTTATTATTGCAATGTTAATCATTTTGAATTCCATCTAAATTATATTTTTAAAAAACTATATATGTCCTTAAAATGATATATAATTATCTAGCATATCATAAATGGATCAAATCCTCCTCAAATGGGTGAAATCATAGTTTGCAAAATAGTTTTTTAGGCATAAGAATCGCTCAACTTCTATATTTTTGGAATTTCTACCAAAAGACTTTACTGGGTCTCATTAAATGACCATTTGTTATACTTGTTACCCTTTCACTTAGAGGCATCATATTTTGTCCTTTGGACTTAGACAAGATTAGGAAAACTGTGTCAATCTTAATTTCATTACATTTCTGCCAACTCAGTTTTTTTCCAGTAAAACATTCTTAATCAACACATGATTTAAATATATTTTTGTCAAAACTTGGAGCTGAACATATAGCATATCAAGTTATGCCAAATATCTGCCAATAACCTAAAGAGCCAATCCCCTTTATCAATCCAATCAACCATTTTTCCTTTCACAAAAAAGAGCCTGTTTCCATTTTCCAAATAAAATTATTAAGTTAATTCATGTTTCAAAAAAATTAGGAAATACCACTGTGAAATAGCTTCAGGAAATTACCACATATGATTTCTCCAAAAGAATAAATTGTTATAATTATAATTTAATTAATATATCTACGTTATAGCATGCTCTTCAAACATGATAAGCAAAAGAATAAACCAATATGTTGTCTTTCATTACTTCACTTGTAAAAATGTAACATGATGTGTTACTAAATTTTTAGGCTATTTGTGAAGTGGGTAGTACCATAAAAGGCAGAGTATTCCTTTGGTAAATTTGTTTAAACTCTAGTGTTCATTTTCTGGGAAAAAAATATGAATCAAAAATAAAATTCAAACTCCATTATATAATAAAAAAGCAAAAAGAGAATACGGTTGCAAAAGACATATATAATAAAGGACTTGCATCCAAAATATACAAAGAACTCTAAAACTCAATAATAAAAACACATCGTATTTACATGTAGACCAAAGATCTGAAAAGATCCCACTTCACCATGTAGATAAATGAAGGAAAAAAAACCCTCAATACGATGTGACATTGGGGAACTGCAATTAAAACAACAGTGGGAAGCCATTACATACCTATTTGAACAACTAAAATGCACAACCCTGGAACTGGTGCTGAGAGAGTGTGGAGCAACAGGACCTGACGCTCATTACAGATAGGAATGCAAAATGGTACAGCTAGTCTGGAAGTCAATTTGGCAGTTTCTTATAAAACCACACATACTCTTAAGCATATAATCCAGCAGTTTTGTTCCTTGGTATTTACAGTACTGACTTGAAAACTTATGCACTACATGTGAATGTTAATAGCAGCTATACTTGTAATTACTTAAAACTTGGATACAACCATCATGTCTTTCAATAGGTGAATGGAAAAATAAATTGTGATACACCCTGACAATGGAATTTTTTTTTTAAAGATTGAGGGATAGTGAGAGAGAGGAGACAGAGAGAAAATAATTTTTATTTAGTTTTTCATGTGGCTTTTGTTTCTCCCACACTTCTGTGTATAGGTGGTACTGGGGTTCAAACCCATGTTCTCGTGCATGCCAGGCAAGCACCGTAACTGCTGAGCCACTACTCCAGCCCCTCAACAATGGGATTTTAATTAATGATGAAAAGAAAAGAAAAGATGAGGAGGAATCTTAAATGTATATTGTTAAGTGAAAGAAATCAATTGAAAAAGGTTACTACCATGACTGGAGCAGTGACTCAGTGATTGGAGTGCTTGCCTGGCATGCACAAGTACACGGGTTAGAACCCCAGCACCATGTATACAGCTAAGTGTTGGAGAAACAGAGGCCAGACGAAAAACTAAACAAAGCTGATTCTCTTTTTCTCTCACTTTCCCTGACTTCATCTCTCTCTCTCTCTCTCTTTAAAAAAAAAGAAAAAGAAAGGAAGGAAGGAAAGAAGGAAGGAAGGAAGGAAAAAAGAAAGAAAGAAAGAAAGCTATAACCCATGATTCCAACCATATGATGTTTTAGAAAAAGGAAAACTATGGAAACAGTAAAAAGATCAATTATTGGAGACTCATTTGGGAGAGAAATGAATAAGTAGGTGGAGTATAGAAGTTTTTAGGGCAGTGAAACTGTTATGGGATACATGTCATCATACATTTGTCAAAATCCACTAAATGAGCAATGTAAGAAACAAACTCCTAGGTAACCCATGGATTTTGGTTAATAAAAATATATTACTATTGGCTTGTCAGTTGTAACAAATGTACAATACTAGTGAATGAAAAGAACTGAGGGGGAGTATATAGACAAAGTTGTGTGTGTGTGTATGTGTATGTGCATGTGCAGATCTGTGTGCATGCACACTCATGTGTGTGTGTATGTGTTACCAGGGGTTGAACCCAGAGCTCCATGCATGCTAGGCAAGCATTCTATCACTCAGCCACATCCTCAGATCTGGAATCCACTTTTTTTTTCTTTTTTTTTTCTAAGAGAGAGAGAGAGAGAAATAGAGAATCAATGTTATTTAGTTTTTCATCTGGTTTTTGTTGCTCTGACACTTAGTTGTGTATGTGGTGCTGGGGTTCGAACCTGGTTCCTCACGTAGTCCAGGCAAGCACAATACTGCTGAGCACCACTTCAGCCCCTCTTTTTTCATTTTTATTGGGTTTTTTTTAGCTACACATGACAATAGAATATACAATGACATAATTGTAAAAGCATGAAGTATTCTTTGTTCTAATTCAATCCCCAATATTTTCCTTTCCCCTCCCTTTCTCTCACCCCCTGTTCTCTTCCTCTATTCTACTGATATTCTACTGATTTTTCTAATATTTACAAATGGCTTGGTTTTTTTTTTTTTAATTAGTATCTTGTTGAGGTACATGATGCTAAGACACACTGTGGTATACTCATATATGTACATAGGAAAGTTTAAGTCTGATTCATGCTATGAACTTTCTCCATCCCATCCCTCCTTCCTCCCTTTCATTTCCCTTTGTCTATTACTCTAATCTTTTTCTTATTTTGGATTAGCTTTTGCATATCCATTTGCAAAAGAAAGTATTTGACCTTTGACCTTTCTGGAACTGGCTTAATTCACTTTGAAGGGCACCTTGATTGGCTCCATAGCTTGGCTATTGGGAACTGTGCTGCTATAAATATTAATGTGTCCACATCACTATAGTTAGTATGCTGATTTTAAATCTTTTGGATATATACCAAAGAGTAAAATCAAGGAGTGGGTCAAATGGTGGATCCATTCCTAGTTTTCTGAGGAATCTCCATACTGCTTTCCAGAGTGGTTGCACCAATTTGCAGTACCAACAGTGTATGAGTGTACCTTTCCCCACCATCCTCACCAAAATTTCTGGTTATTTCTTTTATCCCTGATAATTGCCATTCTGACTGGAGAGAATTTTTTTAAGAGAGAGGGACAGTGAGAGAAATAACCAATTTTATTTAGTTTTTCAGGTGGCTTTCATTGCTCCAACACTTCATTGAGTCCAACTCCCTCAGTGTAGTTTTAATTCACATTTCTCTAATTGCTAGAGATGTTGAACATTTTTGCATATATTTGTGGACCATTCCTATTTCTTCTTTTGAGAAGTGTCAGTTTAGTTCCTTTGCCCATTTATTGATTGGGTTATATGTTCCCTGGGTGTTAAGGTTTTTTGAGCTCTTTGTATATCTTGAATATTAAAGCCCCATTTGAGGAGCATGTGGCAAAGATTTTCTCCCATTCTGTTGGCTCTCTCTTCATGCTCTTGATTGTCTCCTTTGCTGTGAGGAAGCTTTTCAGTTTGATGCCATTCCATTTTCTGATCTGTTATTTTACTTCTTGTGCTTTGGAGGCCTTGTTAAGGAAGTCAGTTCCTGAGCCAACATGTTGGAGTGGTGGCCCTACATGTTCTTGTAGTAGGTTCAGAAGCTTTGGCCTAATTCCTAATACCTGAGTTGTTTTGTGCAGGGTGAGAGATAAGGGTTAAATTTCATTCTACTACATCTAGATTTCTAGTTTTCCAAACACTATTTGTTAAAGAGGCTGTTTTTTCTCCAACTTCTGTTTTTAGCACCTAGGATGAGATAGCTGTGTTTATGTGGGTCTATCTTGGTGTCTTCTATTCTGTTCCACTGGTCTCGATGCCTGTTTGGGGGCGGTACATGCTATTTTGTAACTGTAACTCTGTAGTATAATTTGAGGTCTGGTATTGCGATGCCTCCTGCTTTGCTTTTCTCACTACGGATCGCTTTGGCTATTCTGGGTCTCTTGTTTTTCCAAACAAATATCATGACTGCTTTTTCTAATTCTGTGAAGAATGTCATTGGAATTTTGATGGGTATTGCTTGAATCTGTAGAGCACTTTTGATAACCTGGCCATACTGATAATTAATTCTGCCTATCCAAGAACATAGGAGGTCTTTCCATCTGCTAAGGTCTTCTTCAAGATCTTTCTTTAGTGTTTTATAGTTTTTTTGTAGACGTCTTTCACCTTTTTTATTAGATTGATTATCAAATATTTTGTTGTTAAAGCTAATATAAATCAAGTAGTTTTCCTAATTTCTTTTTCAGCAAATTCATCATTGGAGTGTAGGAATGTGACTGATTATGAATGTTGAATTTTGTATCCTGCTATTTTGCCAAATTCATTTATAAGCTCTAGAAGTCTTTTTTTTTTTAAGGGAGAGAGTGAGATAAAAGAGAGGATCAATTTTATTTATTTTTTCATCTGGCCTCTGTTTCTCTGACAATTAGTTGTGTATGTGGTGCTGGGTTTTGAATCCAGGTCCTCATACTTGCAAGGCAAGTGTTCCAACCACTGAACCACTGCTCCAGCCACTCTAGAAATCCTTTGGTGGAGTTTTTTTGGGTCTTCTAAATATAAGATCATGTCATTGATCATCAGTGATTTGAGCTCTTCTTTTCTTATCTGTGTCACTTTAATTTCTTTCTCTTATCTAATTGTTCTGGCTAGAGTTTCAAGGACTACGTTGAATAGGAGTGGTGAAAGTGGGGATCTTTGTCTTGCTCCTGTTTTTAGTGAAAATGCTTTCAGTTTTTCTCCAATCAGAATAATGTTTGTCCTGGGTTTGTCATATAGAGCTTTTACAGTGTTGAGGTACACTCCTTCTATCCCTAGCTTTTCTAGTGTTTTATATATGAATGGATGGTGCTGTACTTTGTCAAATGCTTTTTCTGCTTCTATTGAAATAATAGTGTGACTCTTTTTTTTAAGTTTATTTACGTGGTGTATGACAGTTATTGATTTCCACATATTGAACCAAACTTACATCCCTGGGATGAATTCCACTTGATCAAGGTACACTAACTTTCTTCTTACTTTCTTTCTTTATTTATTTAAAAGAGAGGGACAGTAATAGAGAGAAAGAGAGAATTCATTTTATTTAGTTTATCATGTGGCTTTCATTACTCCAACACTTTGTTGTGTACGTGGTGCTGAGGTTTGAACCCACATCCTTGTGCATGCCAGGCAAGCTCTGTAACCAGTGAACCACTGCTCCAGCCCCAGGGTTTATCAATTTTGTTTATCCTTTCCAAAAGCCAACTCCTTCATTGATTTTTGAACTTTTTTAAATTTCAATTTCATTGATTTCAGCTTTGATTTTAATTATTTTGTGTTGTCTACTGATTTTGGTAATGGTTTGTTTTTTCTTTTTCTAGGACCTTGAGATGTAATGTTAGGTTATTTATTTGGTGTCTATTTTTTTTTAATATATAAGCTCAATGCTATGAACTTTCCTCTTAGAACTGTCTTCATACTGTCCCAGAGATTTTGATATATCACTGTTCTCATTTATCTTGAAATATTTTTTATTACTCCCCTGATTTCTTGTGCTAACCATTCATCATTGAAGAGTATATTATTTAATCTCCATGTGTAAGAGTGTTTTCTATTTTTTACCTTACTGTTGATTTCTAATTTCATTCCTTTATGGTCTGATAGAATGTTTACCTGGCATGCAGAAGGTCTCAGGTTTAATCCCTCACACCACATACATGAATAAATTAAAGGAAAAACAACAACAAAAAAAAACAGATGAAAAAAAATTAATTCTCTTTCACTCTCTCTTTTAAAAAATGGTGATGGGGGCTGGTGCCATGGCTCAGAGGTTGGAGTGCCTGCCTGGCTTACACAAGGACTGGAGTTTGAACCCCAATACCACATATACAACTAAGTGTCAGAGAAATGAATTTTTACATAAGCAGGGGGAACCATAACTGTGAAGCTGGAAAGTGAAGGGAGGGGGGCAATGAAGGGAGAGAGGGATTAGGGGGATTATCAATGCAGCTGGGAACCCTCTACTTCCATGAGAAGCTCAACTACACATAGGCAGGCAAAAAGAATTGGAAAATTCAAAAATTAATACATATGTACTGGCTTAGTTCTATCTATAACCTGGGGTAAAGTAGGGGAGACATGAGAGCAGGGAGTGATTGAAAGGGGGAGACCCTAGACTAGGACTTTTTCAATATCTATATATGCATGAATATGTAACAATGATTCCCTCCAATATGTAAGACTATGTTGAACAAATTTAAAAAGAAAAGGAAGTAACATTATCCTGAAAAAACTAAAGAAATAAAAAATAAATGTCGGAGAAATTAAGGCCAGGTAGAAAAATGGAAAAATAAATAAAAATTGATTCTCTTCTTTTTTTTCTCTCTCTCTCTCACTGTCCCTCTCACTTTAAAAAAAATAGTGATGTCTATCACATATTATATGTTCAATGAATATTTATTGATTAAACAAATTAATGAATCCTTTCAAAAACTTCTGTGATGCTTGGAACCATTGTTAAAAGATTACTTTTAAAAACCCAAAGAATATTGCAATACCATCTTCCAGGTTCTCTGTGTAGTTAGGCATAGCTTTGTAAAAGAGATTAATAAATCTCAATTGGAGTGCCCTATTAACAAAGAGGCGTGTGTTAGACAAATCACCTATAACTCAGTTGTAACTTGTCACATTATTATGGAGAATAGCCTTAGGGACTTTAACAAACTTCTCTTAATATACCAGAGTGTGGCCTTACCAAGGTTGTAAAAATCACTGGGTAATTAGCTGAACCATGACCAGGCCTGCCCCTTTGCTCCGGCACAGATGTGCACTGATTTCAGGAGGGCACGGTTCATGTTTAAAGGTAAGTAAAGGAGGCTTCAGAGCAAGTAGTGCTCCCTCACTCAAAACAGTAAAGATGGTGTGCTCTGGGAGAGTGGATGCATAGTATGCACACGGCTCTGGATTTGATCCCCAACACCACCACTCGCCCCAAAATGATGGTATTGTCTTCAACATTTGTGGGGCTTCTTTGAATTTTATGTTTTATGCTTTTATTTATTAGAAATATGATGCATTTATTTATAACAGACAAAAATTGGATAAAATTCAAATTTCCTTCCCTTGGGAAAATGGTTAAATAAACCATTATGCGTCTCTCTACCATGGAATACCATTCAGCAACCAAGTGGAACAGTCTATAGATACACACAACTCAGATGGATTTCAAGAGAATTGTACTGAGTGAAGAAAAAGACAATATCAAAAGGTTTCATTTTATAAATTCCACTTAAATAACATCTGACAAAATTATAGAGATAGAGAACAGATTAGTGATTTCTAGAGGTTGGGAGTGAGGAGGAGGAGGCCCTGACTCTAATAGGGTAGTGTAAAGACTCTGTGGTAAAACAGTTTTCTATCTTAATGGAGGTGACCACATGAATTGATGTGTGATAAAATTGTATCAAACTATGGGACTGGAGCGGTGGCTCAGTGGTTTCGGTGCTTGCCTGGCAATCACAAGGACCCGGGTTCAAACCTCAGTACCACATACACAACTAAGTGTTGGAGCAACGAAGGCCATGTGAAAAACTAAATAAAGTTGTTTCTCTCTTTCTCTGTCTCTCTCACTGTCCCTCTCTCTTAAAAAAAAAAAAAAACATGTACACATACATACACATACACACACTAGATGTAAACCTGGAAAAATCTCAGTAGGATCTGTGGATTGTATCAGCATCAATTTTCTTTCTTTCTTTTTTAAAGAAAGAGGGAAAGTGAGAGAGAATCAACCTTATCCAGTTTTTCACGTGGCCTGTGTTGCTCTGACATTCACTGTGTATGTGGTGCTGGGGTTTGAACCTGCATCCTTGCACATGCCAGGCAAGTGCCGTAATCACCAGATCATCACTCCAGCCCCCCAGTGTCAATTTTCTAATATTAATATTGTTCTATAATTAGGTACAATTTTACCATTAAGGGAAGCTGAGTGAAATGTACATGAAACCTCTCTATGACATTTGCAGTTTCCTATGAATCTACGATGACTTCAATATGAAGGGGGTTTTTTTGTTTGTTTTTTGGTACTAGGGATTGAACCGAGAGGCACTCAACCATTGAGCCACATCCCCAGCCCTTTTTATTTTTTTATTTATAGATAGGGTCTCACTAAGTTGCTTAGGGCCTCACTAAGTTGCTGAGGCTGGCTTTGAACTTGCAGTCCTCCTTACTCAGCCTCCTGAGTTGCTGGCATTAAAGGCATATACCACCACACCCAGCAATAATATAAGGTTTGCTTTTTTTTTTTAAAGCAACATAAGGGATTTCTAGTAAGATGACAGATTTAGTACGCATGTTTACTTTCCTACCTTCTTTTTGAAGTCCCACTGAAAGGAATAGAGGAATAAAAGAGTTATAGACCTAAAAGATCACATATACCTGTATAAGAGGCCATAGAAATCAAGTTATAAAAATTAAGAAACTGGACAATGGACAAAAGAGATTTACAATTGGGTTCTCCCAAATATAGTAGAGATGACTTCAGGGCATGGAGCAGTCAAAAGGAACACTATTCTGGAACAAGGACACTAAGAACACCATATTATGTCAGCCTGGACAAATTACCACAAAGCCAAGCTGCTAGGAAGACTTATGGCTCAAGGGACCTCTGCTGCCTCTGTCTTTGAGGCAGGTGTTTGGCGATTTCACTAGATGCCAGACAGCTGGAGATGACGTGGGCAGGAGAATTGAGTGCTGGAGACAATCAGAGTGATGGCTAAATCCTCCTACAGGAGGATTTGAAGTCTGAGCTATTGAGCAAAAACAAGTGGAGATAGATCACAGGGGCTGAGAAAGGGCAGTCCCCACTGCCTCCAGTTTGAGGCTTACTTTGTGGATTAGCAGGTGACAAAATCACTTAATTTATAGGGTAAAGGTTAGGCTACACAGCCTTAGTCTAAGATCTTAGGCAGTGGTTTTCAAGTGGAGCATTTCCTCTAAAGGAATTTATTTTGAGAGACAAAGAGAAAGAAAGAGAATCAATTTTATTTATTTATTCATCCTGCTTTTGTTTTTCTAACACTGAATTGCGTATGTGGTGCTGGGACTAGAACCCTATCCTCCTGCATGCCAGGCAAGCATTCTACTGCTGAGCCACTGCTCCAGCCCCTTCAAAGTAAATCGTAAGTGAAAATGTAGACAATCAAAAGAAAGTGAAGTTGCTCTCATAGAAGTCTGGAGGGAGGGATTCAAGTTCCTACCAAGCTGGGTCTGCAATCCCCCTAGGTCTCCTGATGATCTCATATCCAGATGTTGAAGCAAAAAAGGAATTCACAAATGAAGTAACGCTTTTTCCTACTGAGAAGTTAGTTTTGAACCCCAACTTTTAAGTATGCAAATAAACTAGAATGTCTCAGGTGTCCACTAGATAGAATCTGAAAAAGGAAATTTTGAATTAACACACCAGTTCTGATTTTCCATCTGCTTGCTAGGCAGTCCCTCATGGCCCCTGTAATTGAACCAGTTAAACATTTTCCTAAGGCCAAACAGCCAAACTTGAGCCAGGTGGGCTTAAATGTAAGAACCAATTTGGAGTTTACTGTCAAAGATGAAAGAGTGTACCAGCATCTTCTGCTCATCCAAAGTTCCCAAGAGCAGAATTCAGCCCTTGTCCCCTCCCCCTTACAAACAAAGAGACCAGCCCAGTATAACTTAAAACAGAGCGACCCTGCAGCCTTCTCTGACAAATTACATCAAAACAAGCCAAAGTGAATGCAACTGTCTTTACCAGTTCCATAAAGGAATTGCCTGGGAACCATTCCTTTTCAGACTTAATTATAAAGTCAGTTTTGAATTACAGAACAAGATGGTCTGAAAGCCAGTGTTCAACAAGCAGAACAAACAAACATGCAAAGATAAAATGCAGCGGGCTCTTGCCCCACAGTTGCTGCCAGCGACAGCAGAAATGGCCCTCTTTCAGCCAAGTCTGGGGTGCCCTGGAAAACTTCATCCCTCTCTGGGGAGACAGTTCCCAGAATCCCCTCCCCTCCTCTCCTTTACAAAGCTCTCATGTAATAAATAAATAAATAAACAAACTACATTCCCCAGAATTCTCTTCGCTTGGTCCTGGGGCTATATTTTAAAGTGCTCTGTAATTGTCAAAAAAAAAAAAAAAAAGTAGAAATGTTTAAATGTGACAATGTTTTGACAAATAAAGTTGACTCAGCTCATTTCAAATCTCCTGTTATCGCCAGTGCCCTTGGGCATGTTTTTAAAGACAAAAATACCAAACAGGATCAGCAAAGCATAATACAACAAGAGTGTAATGACTTTCACACTCAAATGTTATGTATCACTCTTCATTTAGATCAGTGGTCTTTAAACATTAACATGTGTTAGGATCACATGAAAAGCATGTTAAAACACAGACTGCACCTCCACAGTTTCTGATTCAACAGGTGTGGAGGGTGTCCCTAGAATGTGTATTTCTAACAGGTTCCTGGGACGCCCATGCTGCTGGTCACTGGATCCCACTTTAAGAGCCACCAAGAGAGGGGTTGGAGAGGGAGGGCTAGCAATAGAGCACTTGCCAGGCACGCACGAGGACCTGGGTTCAAACCCCAGCACCACATATACAACTAAGTGTTAGAATAACAAAAACCACATAAATAAAAATTGATTTTCTTCAGAAAAAAAATACTGCAAAAGATGATTTGCATGGCCTATTCCACTATGATCCAAATGGGGAAGGGCAGGAGGCAGAATGAGGCATA
>PVKS010023222.1:13374-32744 GCA_004027875.1 Aplodontia rufa
GTACTCGTGCATGCTGGGCAGGCGCCACAACTGCTGAGCCACCACTCCAGCATAAGAGTTCTATAAGCTTTGAATGAACAATAATTGGGGAAATAAAGACTCTAGTTTCCTGAGTGTTAGGAAGGGTAAAAAGCAAAGTAACAAGTTTAGGACAACTTAGAAAGTGGCACTGTCTGGTCCAACACTTTCATCTTCCCAGTAAGGACATTTAGGCTTAGAAGAATTTGTGCAAGTCTCCATGGTTGTGCTGGGAAAACAGATGTCACGACCTCCACTCCAGGGCTCTCACCATGACTAGAGTAAAATGGGACTTAGGCTTGGCAAGCAAGGAGGAAGCCCACAAGATTCTAACTCATTCAGATTTCTCCATTGGCTACTATCTTTCCATTTTCACTACATTGCTCCAGTATAATTCTTGTTCCCAAGTTCCCATCCCAGGACTTTCTCTTCCTCCCACCCCACCCCTGCCTTTTTTTTTTTTTTTAAGAGAGGGACAGTGAGAGAATCAATTTTATTTAGTTTTTCATGTGGCTTTCAGTGCTCTGACACTCATTGGGTATGTGGTGCTGGGGTTCAAACCCACACCCTTGTGCATGCGCAAGCGCCATAACTGCTGAGCCACAACTCCAGCCCTTCTCCTCTCCCCTTTAAGGCATCTTCATAGCCTAAGAAAGGGAATCAAAACTGGGCAGCCTAACAGTCACACCAGCATTTAGTTACAATTTTTCGGGATAAAGTAATGAATGTAGTACCAGTTATTTACTTTTCTATCTACCTTGTCTATGTGACAGCAAGTAACAATAGAATCTTAGGAAATACCAATCGGCCATATGTATTAATCTGCTACTTTGTTATTACAAGGACATTGGACTTTAAGAAAAATTGTTTATGCACACCAGTCACTCCTACTAGCCACCAGGGGTCACATAAATACCTACCCTCTTCTACCACAGGACTTGATAGAACACATAATTCAACAACTAGAGTGCCTTGAAGAAGAAAAGAAAACACCTATAAAACTAGTCTTTTTGCAATTCCAGGGATGAGGAACCATTTAGGAGGTTAGGCCAGGGTTCACAACTATCCATTTTCTGGAAACATTGTTTTGATAAGGATACATCTTCTAAGCAGCACTAAGCTTGGCATTTTGTTTGTTCTTGAATTGAAGAACGGTTTCATTTTATTTTCTCAGCCTTGAGCTTGATTATCAATGCCAGTAACTGAGAAGCCTAATTTGAAAGATGGCCATGCTGTCTGACTCACAAATGCCATTTATTTAGTATAAAGGATTTGTTGAAAGCACATAGGTTTGTACACTGTTGCCAGGCTTCCTAACATTTCTTAAATGTTCCAACTAGGGGGCTGCGGATGTAACTCCATAGGTGAGGTCTCCAGGAGCACGTATGTGTGAGGCCCTGGATTTGATCCCCAGCTCCAAAGGAAAAAAAAAAAAAAAGCTAGTTAAGAACCCCTGCAGGTCAATCAGCCAGGGCTAGGGCAGCAGTCACAGTCACAAGAGGAGCCTTTTGCAGCTGGGCACCACCACATGGTGCAGCTGTTGGCCAAAGAAAGTTGCTGGCAGCCCTTGGAGAAACAGAGACTTAATTCACTTACAGGAACTTTCCTGAAAGAGTCTTTTAAAAAGTGTTTAAGACGGACCAGGTGCACTTATTTTCTTTTTAACTCTCCTTGCTTTGTCAAATTTTCTCATTTATGCCTCTAATGTTTTTATGTGCAACATTAACTATCCTTTGTTGCACTGTAAATTATAATGAGAACTATAAAACATAATTAATTTATAGGATAGATACCTTTACATGGATAGCATCCAAATATCTATGCTATAGCACTCTCAGTACATACATAGCAAGGTTTGCAAGGTAGGTTGCTTGGAATTTTATTGAAAGTTGTGTAAGTCATGCATACTTTTTTTTTTTTTCACTAGGTTGTCCAGGCTGGCCTTAAATTCCTGGACTCCAACCTTCTGCCTCAGCCTGCCTAGTAGCTGGGACTGTAGTCAGGCACCCTCTGTCCAACTTTACTTTTAAAAAAATAAAGCTTTGTGTGTGTCTGTGTATGTGTAATACACGGTGCTCAGATATAAATAGTAGTAAAGAAGGTTGATTCAGTATGTCATGCTGTGTCATGCTGTTAAAACACTCAGTAAACAGAAGATGGGAAGAATGGGATCCAGAGGAAAAAAGAGACTGCGTCACAATGTGAAGGGCAGGGGATTGGTCTCCAGTCATCATTAAGGTGAAAATCGCCAATAGCCTGAATAATTTTAGAAAATACTCGGTGGTCTTCCACAAGAGTTTGAAAGTATTTAGGCCACACACACACTCCTAGTCTTAGCATGACAAAGGACCTGACTATACTAGTTAAGTGAAAATGAGTGAGGGCCAGCATCTCCTGAAAGGTGAAAATTTGGGTCAGGCAGCTGTTTGCTTAAGGTGATGTTAAGTGTGACAAGCACCCACCCCATCCCCCACAAATGCCTATGCTAAATAACTGGGGCACAGATGCCAGCAATTCAACAATTAGGGAATATTTTCATCCCAGTCAGAAATTCTGGCATTATCCTTGACTCCTCTCTCCTTCTCTGACCCCCTTCAACCTATCACACATTCCTCCTGCATAGTTCATTTTATCTTCATTCCCTCTGACAGCGCAATAGTTCAGGTGACCATGGACTCCTGCCATGATGACTGCAGTCACCTCCTGACTTGTCTCTAGGCCTCTGGTCTGTTCTTCACATTGCAACTTTGACAATTTCAATCTTTCTAAGATACAAATCAGATTATGACAATTGTCCTTGAAAACTATTAGCTGAAGGCAGGCACGGTTATGGGTACCTGTAGTTCCAGCACTCAATAAGCTGAAGTGGGAGTATCTCTTGAGCCCAGGAGTTAGAGACCAGACTGCACAACATACCCGAAGATCTCATCTAAAATGGGGGGGGGGGGCGCCCACTGGAGTGGTGGCTCAGCAGTTAGAGTGCTTGCCTGGCATGCATGAGGACCTGAGTTCAAACCCCAGCACCACATACACAACTAAGTGTTGGAAACATGAAAAGCTAAATAAAATTGACTCTCATTTGTTCTCTTTCTCTCTCTTTAAAAAGAACACACACACACATACACACACACATAATACCATTAGCCATCTCTTCAGAATGAGATTCAGATTTCTTTCTTTTTTTTTGCATTATATTTTTCAGGAATAAGGATCGAACTCAGGGCCTTGCACCTGCTAGGCAAGCACTCTGCCATTGAGCTAAATCCCCAACCCCGAGATTGAGACTTCTTAACAGGGATTGACAAGGGCCTCGTAGTCTGGCCATTGCTCACTCTCCACGCCCATCTTTTGCCATTATTTCCCCATCACCACACTCATCTTTTCTTGGGATCCCTGTTAGACAGTTTTCCTTTACTGTAACAAATACCTGAAATAAAATGAACTTAAAAAGAAGAAAGGTGGGTCTAGAGCGGTGGCTCGGTGGTTAAGGTGCTTGCCCAGCCTGCGTGAGTACGCAGGTGCAAACCCTAGCACCCACATACACAACTAAGTGTGAGAGCAACAAAGGCCATGTGAAAGGCTAAATAGAGGTTGATTCTCTCTCTCTCTCTCTCTCACACCGTCCTTCTCTTTTTAGTAAAAGAAAAAAGGAAAGGCTTATTTGGATCGTAGATTTGGAGGTTTTCATCCCTGGTTGTTTGATCCTGTTCTTTTGGGACTGAGGATGAGGCAGCACGTCATGGCAGGGAGTATATGAAAGAATAAAGTGTTCACCTCGGGGCAGCTGAGAAGCAAAAGAGAGACAAGGAGAGGGAGCTGGAGTCTCAATATCCCCTTCAAGGCTGTGCCCTCAAATGATCAGAAGAGTTCCAAGTAGGCCCCAGCTCTTAAAGGTTCTGCCACCACCTCCCAGAAGTGCCAAGTTGAGGACCAAGGCTTTAACCCATGGGTCTTTGGGGATGTTCCAGATCCAACCTACAGCTGTTCATCATTCTTGCTTCCTTCAGGCCTCTGCACACATTATTTCTTCTGTTCAGAATGCTCCCTCCTCTTTTGTACCCTTTTTCCCAAAGACTACACACCCTACATTTACCTTTTTTTTTCTTTTTTCTGTACTAGGAATTGAAATCAGGGGTGCTTAGCCACATCCCCAGTCCCCTCCCTTTCTTTTTTTCTCTTTTTGTTTTTGTTTTTGTTTAGAGAGAGGAATAGTAAGAGAGAATCAATTTTATTTAATTTCTCATGTGGCCTTTGTTGCTCCAACACTTTGTTGTGCATGTGGCGCTGGGGTTCAACCCTGCATTTTTGTGCATGCCAGGCAGGTGCCAAAACTGCTGAGTCATGGCTCCAGCCCCACCAGCCTCCTTTTTTATTTTTTATTTTGATGCAGTGTCTCTCTAAGTTGCATAGGGCCATGCTAAGTGACTGAAACTGGCCTTGAACTTGAAATCCTCCTGCGTCATCCTCCCAAATTGCTGGGATTACAGGTATGCACCACCACACCCAACTCATTTGTTTTTATTTTAGCATTTTCTTACTATGTAAGTTTCATCCATTTGACTATTAGACTGTGTATTTCATGAGTGCCAGAACTATTAATTTATTCTCTACTGTATTTCTATGACCTAGCACAATAAATATTTGTTAATAGATAAGCAAATGTATTCCAGGCAATGTCTTATCTTCTATTAATATACCAGTGTTAGTAATTCACACTTGAGTGTGATTTTCTTAGAAAAGCACTCTGAGAGTATGTTCAAGACAGTTAAAAGACAGTTGGCAGACTTGGCTCTGGAGAACCAGGGGACAGGATAAAGGCTGCGCAATGGTTAGCCAAGAGAGAAAGGCCCTGGGAAGGAAGGAAAACAGGAGCTAGTAGGAGAAGTTAGAAGGGCGCTACATGGGTAAACAGAAAATAGCAATCAAAACTTAAGTTTCACCACTGAGGCTACCACAATGAAGTTTGTTCCACTGCATGGGTAGCACAGTGAGGTACCAGCACTGAGCCCAGTGGCTTATGCAGGGCTGGCCCAATGGTGGTGCTCTATCCCCAGCCCTGTACCATGGAGAAGCTGCAAGGTCAAGGTAGAATGAGTTGGACAGATTGTACCCTCTGGTCAATTTGACTGAACTCATCTAGACACACATCTCTGACTACTTTCTAGCTTATCATAGATACATCTGTGATAAGATTATATATATATATCTATCTCCAAGATCTCCAAGAAGGAAATATATTTCCCTTTTGTATATGATCAGCACAGAGAAAGGATAATAAATAAGATGAACTTGTTTAACTACTGTCTCCAATCAATCACTCATTGATGTTTTCAGGCAAGGCAAAAAGATCTTCTTCCTTCCACCCCAGGATTAGAAGCAGTCTGCAAGCCTCGACCCTGAACTCTTGATGTTTGTCTTCTGGATTCTTTCCTTGGTGAACCAGTTCTATCTCATGGCTCTCACTTTTAGGTTCAGGCACCATATAAATCAATACATCTGCTTTGACCTCACAAGCGAACTCCAGGCCCACATTTTTTCATCTGTAGGGTATTTTCCTTTGGATGTCTCACCAAGAGCTCCAACTCAACAAATCCAAATGACTTTTAATCTTGCCTCCATTCCAAAGAAACCAAATCACATCTGCAATTTCCTTACTTTTTCCAATGGCACTGCCACTCTCCCAGAATATCCCTCCTCCTGCTGATATGCACAGTCATCTCCTCATTGAGGCCCACCTGGACCACCTTATTCAAAAGTACAACTCCATTAGAGGCTGTAGCT
Organism: Aplodontia rufa; assembly: GCA_004027875.1. NCBI lineage: Eukaryota > Metazoa > Chordata > Mammalia > Rodentia > Aplodontiidae > Aplodontia > Aplodontia rufa. Next base: position 19,174 of record PVKS010023222.1, read on the forward strand.
CAGTAGTAGAGTACGTGTCTTGCATGTACAAGGCTCTAGGTTCAATTCCTAGCACGCATGTGCGCGCGCATGTGCACACACACACACAAACTGACAAGCACTGTGGCATGTGCCTGTAGCCCTAGCTACTCTGGAGGCTGAGAGGCTGAGGTAGGAAGATGAGAAGTTCAAGGCCAGCCTGGATGACATAGGAAGACTATCTCAAAAACAAAATTTCAATGGTTTCAGCATTCTTTATTTCCTTCCTTAAACTGCCCTGCTTTTTCTGCAGCACTTAGGACTTTCTAACATACTACATACTTTACTTATTTATTAATTATTTTTCAGTCTCTCCTCAACCTCTACTACAATGCAAGCACCATTAAAAAAAATAGGGATTTGGGTCTGTTTTTATTCACAGATGTTATCCCACTGCCTAGAACAGTGCCTGACATACAGTAAGCACTCAATAAATATTAATTCATTCACTCCACAAGTATATATAACAAATAATATAATTTTAAATACCTTGCTCCTCCATGAAGTAGTCAACTTGGGCTGCTTTGTTTAATGTTTTTGTCTCCAGAATCCAGAATGGTGCCAGTTATCATAGGTGTTCCATAAAAGTCTGTTGAATAAATGAATGAATGGATAGAAAAATGAGAATCTTTTAGTACCAAGTACTAAGGTTGGAGCTTGGGGATTCTAAGATAATTGAAACAACTAGATACAATGCAGTGGGACGAAATAAGCATAGAGGTAGGAGTAAAATGCCCTGGGAGCCCAAGAGTGACAGCATGGTCATTAATCTTTCACACCTGGATCCTGAAGACAAAGTAAATGTTCATCTGCTCTACATGTCAGGCAAAGGGTGCTAAAAGGATAAGGGCAATGTTTCTCAAATATTATTGCATATCCTCCCCCAAGGAATCTTGTTTGCTGGGCTCAGGTTGAGCCCTAAGATTTCTAACAAGGTCCCAGTTGACCTTGCTAATCCTCAAACCACAGATTGAATAACTACTCAATTCAATACCCATTCTCCCTTATTTTTTTCTACTAGACTCCAGGCTTTCCATACATCTAACTCTCCCTCCCCACGGTACTCAGAGAAAGTAACCCCAGCCCCAGCTCCAAAGCCAATTCTTTTGGCTGATGAGAATGGGAATAGAAACTGCAGACTGTTTATGTTTCAAAGAAAGTTTTCTCTTAAATGAGGAAGCATGTGACTTGACCACTACAGGCAGCCATTCTAGAACATAAGGAGCATCAATCTCAGGAGGAAGTCAATGCCAAGGGCATCAAAGAGCGAGGAGAGAGTGTGGATCCTTGATGACAGCATCTGCGGCCGATTGTGCTGAACCTGGAACCTACTCTACCTGTGACCTTTCAGGTAGGTGAAATAATAGATGCCCTTGCTGTTTAAGCAAATTTGAGATCAAGACTTCTGTTATTTGCATCAGAAATCACCCTAACAGTTACATGTGACATTTGGCTGTGGAATAAATATTTATTGAATATCTATGTTCCATGCGTCATCCTAAGTAAACAAGACAGACCTAATTCCCTACCCTCACAGCCTAGAAGATAAATCAATTGAGTAGAGTCCAAATTTCTGAATTGAACAAAATTTTATTTTACTTATTATTTATTTCCTAGGTTGGGACTACTTCCCCCTTGATGGTTCTTCTCTGAAATGGTTCTTATGAATCATCTCTGCCCTGCTACAACTGTCTTAATCCTAAATCAGAGCTTTTTCTCCTCACACTTGAAAAGTGCAGCGGTATTCAAATTCCCCTTCTTGAATCCAATCTATAATCTACACACTAGTGCTCTATCAATCTTTACGAAGCATTGAATTCATTAAATAAAAATCTCCAGAGGTCTCCATTGCTTATAGCAATGATTTCCAAACTTGTTTTATTAAAGCAAGAAACTGTTCCTTCAGATGCAAAACAATTTTTCATACTATGTTATGATGCATAAAATAATAGTGTACCACACAAGTAGGGAGAGTCACTCAGCAACTTACCCGTCCTACCCTATCTCACCTCCACTTTACTCCTCCAAATCACTCCATCCCTGGTGAGCCATGGAGTCAATGGGTGCCTTCATTTCACCTGGTTTCACAAACACTGGCCTTGCCATGGGGGAGAATCAAACCCTTCCACTTGTCATTTATTGCCTGCTTAAATATTTGCCCCCCATTCTTGATTTAGCCAGGTCAGTCTCCCAAACGTATTCAAACATACACACTCACTCTCAAGGCTTTGCTCAGACTATTTGTTTCATCAAGTGTGTCAACCAGTGTCATGCAAAACTGACCCACCTTCGTTAGAAACCTGACAATGCAGGCCACATGGTCCCAGCACCCACAGATCAGAAATTATCAGTCAGCTGCAGTCCATTGTACTTTCTGTGCTGCAGCTGGTAGCTCCACAATCCATATCTGTGTATCACATCAACCACTATCATCCCATGATTTGGTGCTTAAAACAAAATGTCTTCTGATCCCCTGCATTAAGGACAGCCCTCATTCCAGGATTCTATCAGTTCATATTATTACTCAGTTATAAAACAGATTTATGGATACGGTTCTTCAGTTAGAGTATAAATAAGGGTAAGGCCTATACATTCTCTTTCCTTCCCCCTCAATTCCTAACTCACTTCTTGCAGCATATACAGAATGAATGAATATTAACATAAATATTGAATTATTTCTTCTAAAGCATGCTTATATGATCATGGCTGCACATCAAAACATGAAGCAGAGTTATAGTTTAAAGAACTCCACTAGGAATCAAGAAATTAGAGTTCCTCTCCGTCAGGATCACTGCTAAAGGCCATTTTGTTCTCTGGGCCTGTTTTCCTCATTTATAAGAAGGGACTTGATCATATCATTTCTGAGGGTTGATTTTAGGGATGTTCTTCGAGTTTGCTGGGAGAAGAGCACCCAGATCACCAGGTTGCCTGTGGGAGCTGAGTTCCTCTTTCATGTCCTTGGCTATATTCTGGGTCCCTGGACTTCCAAGCCATGGCTACATGCTGGCCCCACGGAGACCTGGAACAGCGTCTCCCGACATGGAGAGTGACTGGCTATCCTGCTCTGTGTGAACTCATGGCAGTTTACCACATCCAACAGACTCTGCCCGTTGGGCAGCGTTTCATGGCAAGCTCTGTCAGAGGTCATTAACCTTGCATAGCCAGCTTCCACGCTATTGTTTTTGGCTTGGACATCAAACCCTGGTCTAATCAGCTGTGACCAAGGCACCAGGGTTCATTTCACTCAGGGAATACCTGAGCGACCTGACGCTTGAGAAAAGAATGGTTTGGCCTCCTATTCTGAGAAGAGGCCTACAGGTGTGGCATGAACGTAGAGCTCCCTAAACTCTTCCCTCTCTCATTCTAAATGTGTTACATGATTTAACCAAATGTTTTCAAAAATCATAGAAAACATTAAGAAATATACATTATGAGTGAAAGATTACATTATTCAACTAGCAGTAACTTAATTTTTCTACACAGTAGAGAAGTATATAGGAAACAAACCTAGAAAAGAAGCAAACTATACAAATGCATAAAACCACTTTCCTCAAAGACTTTTTGGGATCCAAAAACCTTAAACACAACACGATATTCCTTCAGTATTAAAAGAAAAGTTTAAAGAAGGCACACCAGGTAAAAGCATTTGGTAACCTTATAACCTGTAACTAATTCAAATTGAGTGTGCCTGGTATGTGCTCAGCCACAGGTATTGCCAGTGACAAAATCTCTGGTGTATCCTCACTCCCTTGTCCTGACATCTACACACACACACACACACACACACACACACACACACGTTTTCCAGAAGGGGCTGGAGTGTGCTTACCCACACATCTACAGAGAGATGAGGGTCTGGCTCTTGAGTCCAAGGCCTTTGACTGGTGGACATCTTTGTAAAGATGAAAAAAAAGAAAATAAAAGCACTTGGTTTTGTTTTACAACTCTCAGTCAGAGCTGAAAATGTTAGGATAGCAAACTGTTAGGCCTGAAAGACAGGAGAGAGGATGCTATAGGATCATCCAGTTGCATCTCATGGGACAAGGTGCCTAGACTTTGACTCATGCAACCCTAGGACTGAATTCTTATTTTGCCTTGATTCAGTTCACAAAACCTTTTTGCAAGGTGTTTAAAATTAATAATAATTACTATACATCAAACATTTTATTCTGTACCAAGGGCATGATATACATAATCACATTTCCTTTTCATACAACTCTGTAGCCAGTTAACTTGTAAGAGGGAAACCAAGATACAAAACCAGGGCTGAGGCTCTTTTTCCTATTCATCCTTTCTGCGTTTTCATTTCCGCATCTGTACAATGGCTTTAATAATATTTCCCTTAAAGAATTATAGGGAGATTTAAATTCATTGCTTATAAACTTGCCTAGAACACAGCAATTGCTCAATAAATGTTAACTAGTAATTAAGTTTGCATGTGAACAACAAAAGTACAGGGAACTAAGTCACAATGGGACCTGCTGGCCAAAAACTGATTTCCTTTATTTTAGTTTTTTCTAATCTGGTGTGACCTTTTTCTTTTTTTATTTTTTAAATGCAAAATTAAAAAATACTCAAAGTGCAAAACATACAAGGACGTAATAAAATTACCCAAATCCCATATCACACACACATACACACACACAATAACAATAATAAAATTAATAATTATTAATATTAAGCACCATCCTATTGTATTGAGGTACAATTGACAAATAAAAATTGTGTAACAGGGTAGGGGTATAGCTCATGGTAAAACCCTTGCCTAACATGCATAAGGCCTTGGGTTCAAGCCTTAGCACCAGACACAAATATATATTTTTTTATATATGCATCCATAGCACATATGGGTTTTTTTTGTATACTATGCTGTTTTCCTATGTGTTTTTTCATTGCTATTATTTTATATTCTGCTTTTAACCTAATGTGGTCATAAATATTTTGAATGACATGAATAATATGGATACTATCTTACACATATTGTTCTTAATTGTCATCTTTTATTATAAAAAGATGAACCATTCTGGAATATATTTTTCTTGACCACAGTGATGAAAAGTTTAAATCCCATGTGATAAAAAACTAAAATAGAATCTTCAGCGCCACCGTTCCATTACCATGTGACTTTAGGAAAGTTTCTTAACTCTCTAAGCCTTTGTTTATTTGTTTGTAAAATGGGGATAATGATTCCTACATCATAGGACTACTATAAGGATTAAGTGAGATAATACATGTAAAGCCCTTATGTTTTTCTTATTTGCTACAAGCTTTTATTAATAGCTGTTCTTAACTACAAACTTCTCTCTCTCATCCAACCAGCTTTACTTCGCATTTTCAGTTAATCAATGGCTCACCAAAATGTGCTTAGGGATTAGTTGGTTTAAGAAAGTGAGCTGAGAAAAGGGGAGAGATGAAGAGAGAACAGAGAGTTCAGGAGGGGGAGGCCCTGCCAGGCTCTCTGGCTAATGCAGGACCAGCAGGGTTTCTCAGGCTGAAATTCCATTCCCAGGTAGCTCACAGGGCAGACCAGTTCACTGCTGGGATGTGTGGGCTGTGCCCACCTGCTTCCTGGGGCAGCCTCATTCCACACTGGCTCCCTCGGGATGAGTGGAGCCACTGAGGGCCGGCTGCAGCTGGGGAGGGTGGAAGGGCTTTCTGTGTCCTGTGAGAGCTCTCAGTTGTCTGAAATCCTCAGCCTTTCAAAGAGGGCTGTTCCCTACATAGAAATGTGAAACCGCTGTGAGTCAAATAAATCATTAATAGGCAAGCTGGGGAAGAACGGGCGGTAAAGAGGACAAAGGGTCAACCCCAGACCTTCTCAGGAGCACTGGCTTCACATATGCTCTCTGCTTGGTTACTGCATTCACCCAGCAACTCCCGAGGTGCCTTTTGCTGTCCCTGGAAGCCTCAGAAGCATTCCACACGGTTGAGTGTTTCCCGTATCCTGAAACACTATTCTCTCTGCTTCCATGACACCCTTATCTCCTGGACCTTCCTCTGCTTCCCTGGATGATCCATTTTACCCTCCTAGGCCTGCTGTTTCTCCTCTACTTGACCTCTAAACATCAGAGCTCCTTAGGGCATAGCTGTAAGTCTTGTCCGCTCTGGGCGATCTCATCCATTTCCATGATTTGAAATTATCTTCGATCATCTACTCCTGCATTTTTATCTCCAACTCAGACTTCTCTTTTGAACTCCAGACCAATTTATCGAATATCGTGGATTCAAAATCTCTGCTTGGTTGTCTCAGAATTTAATGTGTCAAATTAATTTGTTAAATTTAAGGTGTAATTTAATGTGTCAAAAACTCTTGATCTTGGGGCTGGAGCTGTGGCTCAGCAGTAGAGCACTTGCCTGGTATCTCCAGGACCCAGGTTTGAAGCCCAGCATCACATACACAACTAAGTGTTGGAAAAACAAAAAACATATGAAAAATAAATAACATTGATTCTTTCTCTCTTTAAAAGAAAAAATCTTATTCTTAAGACCCCCAATACACACATCTCCAAATTATTCCTCTTGGTGAGTCACAGCGACTCCTATCTGCTCAGTGGTTTGCACATACCTGAGACCTCGGAGTCATCTCTGACTGTCTCCTCTCCATCCCTACCCAACTGATCACATATTCCTATAAATCCCTCCCATGTAATATTGCTTGCCTCTTCCCACTGTCACTTTTCTGGTGGCATCCAAACCTTCTCTTTTGGTCAGTTAACTAATCTCCCTGAGCCCTCCACATGGAAATCAGGGATATTTTTAAAACATGGTAAATAGGATGTTATTATCCTACACAAAAACACTTGAATGGCTTCCTACTACATTTAATAACAGTTCATGCATCAGGCACTCTGCAAAGAACCCTACATATTATTTCAAATTAATCCTTGAAACTCTTCAATTACCATCCATTTTAAAGATAAACCAACTGAGTTTTGAAGAGATTAAGCAATTTGCCCAGACAGAATCAGAACTGGTAAAATTACAATTTGAACTCATTCTAACCCACCAAACCCAAGACTCTTTAATCACTGCTATCCTGCCTCTCTCTTACGATGAAATCCAAGCATAGCCTTAAAGACCCTGTGTGGCCTGGCCTCTACCTCACCATCTCCTTCATCATGTTATCCATCGAGTCCCAGACACACTGATCTATGACTCTAACACTCCTTCCTGGCTCAGAGCCTTTGCATATAAAGTTCCCTCTAACACTTTTCCCTATGTGTGTGGCCAATCCCTCCTTGTCCTTCAGGAATCAGCTTAAATGTCAATTTCTCACTAAGAATCTTTCTCTAACTCCTTATCTAAATATTTTTATTATGTTATGCCTTCTCAATGCATCCTGTACTTTCCTTTCTAGCATTTACTAAAACGAATTATACATATGTGTAATTATTTAATGCTTATCCCACCCATAAATACAAGCTCCATTAAAGCAGAGACCATAACTATTTTATTCATTACTATACCTCTGAGCTTAGCATAGTAGTAGATGCTTAATTAATACCAATTAAATGGTAGTAAGGAGTGAGCTTAGCATGTGTGACTCTGTGGGTTTAATCCCTACACCAAAAATCAAACCAACATCAGACATGCTAGTTAAATAAATTAACATATTTACTTATCCACAAGGGATAAATAATTTAAGCACATCAATAATAATTGCATTGCCCTGTAAATAGAAAATAATACCATTCACAATTAATAAATTTGTAATAAAATAAGCAAATGGGGGAATGTTCTACCTTACTAAGTAGTCAAATACATTGAAAAAGAAATGAGAGGGCTGGAGCCATGGCTCAGCGGTTATGGTGTTTGCCTGGCACGCAGGAGGTCGAGAGTTCATACCCCAACACCATGTGCACAACTAAGTGTGGAGCAATGAAAACAAAAAGCTAAATAAAATTGATTCTTTCTCTCTCTCTCTCTCTCACTGTCCCTCTTTCTTTAAAAAAGAAAAAAAAAGAAATGAGATACACTTTTTTGTCCATTTTAATAGCCAAAATGAAAAAATAAATAAAACTTCTTTTTTTTTTTAAAGAGAGAGAGGGATAGAAAAAGAATCAATTTTATTTATTTTTTTTTTTCATCTGGCCACTTTACTGTGTATGTGTGCTGGGGTTTGAACCAGGGTCCTCACACATGCCAGGCAAGAACTACAACCATTGAGCCACTACTCCATTCCCTAAATAAAACTTCTTAATACTGATGATAGTGAAACTGGACCTTTTGTATTTTGATGATGAAAGTATTATTATTTGGCAAAAAAAAAAAAAAAAAAAAGGAAATTGGGGGATGGAAGATGGCGGCCACCCCAGCAGCAGTGACTCCGAGACGCTCCTGAGAGTCACCTCAACTGCAGATCTGCACGAGGATTCCCACGGTAGGACAAAGCTCCCAGTGTGGGCGATCATTACCCCCCGCTAATTTTTTAACTCCAAAGGAATAGAGTGGAACATTAATGAAAATAAAGGAGGAAGTTTGTGGCACCTGTGTGACCGGCCCCACACCCAGGGGGAGGGGAGCTTCCCCGAAGGGGAGGAAACGGAGCAAGTTTCCTAATCAAATACCCTAATCGGGCCTTGAACTCCCTGATCTGACTGCTCTTCATTTCCATGAACTTGGATTTAAGTTCGGGAATTAATTGCTCACATTAGTGAACTTACAGCTGTTCCTGCGAGTGGCAGCAGCCGGCGCCCAATTGTGACGTTTCCCTGAGGGCGGGGCTGGCTGCTCAGCAAAAAACGCTCTTGGGGTCTCAGCCTCAATGGTCAGAAAACCAGAATCTAAAATGGAGCAAGGGAGCGAGTTTCCTAACCACAAACCCTAACCCAGCCGGCTGCGAACTCCCTGATCTGACTGCTCATAATTTACCTAATCTTGCATAAAGCGCTGGGAATTAATCGCTCACATTAGCGAACTCGTAGCTGTTTGTGCAGCGGCCAGCCGCCATTGTGACATGTCCCTGAGGGTGGGGCATGTCCCTGAGGGCAGGGCGAGTCTCCCATCAGCAATACGGGGCCTCAGTCCCCACTCCAGAAACAAAAGTTACCGCTCCCCCACCAAATGACCATCTGCCCTGGGGGCTGTAGCAAACTGCGATTCACCTCTCCAGCTCCCAAACCTCTCGGCTGGCGACCATCTGCGCTTTGGTCCATCCCCCTTCCCACCCAAATAGGAGGAGCCTGTGAACAGAGCTTGCTACAGCAGGGAGCACCCCTCTATAGCGGATCCTCTGCTTTAGTCTCTCCTTGAATTCTGCCTCAGAAAGCTTTGAATATATGGGGCAGCTCGGGCTTCACCTTAGCATCTGAGCTCCTTGCAGAGCCAAAGCTGCACAAGCTTGGACCTCTCTAGCAGGGTGCCTCCTAGTGCTTGCAACGGAGAATCACACAAGCACTGGCACGATCTGGTCCATTTTCTGAGGGTTTCACTCAACCCCACAGAGCAGCTCTTGGGACTTCTGAAGATAACAAGTGATCCTGAGGAAGCGAGTCTCAGGCTAGCCACTCTACTTGGATCAGTCAGAGACCCCCACGTTTACAAGAGGATCAATTCGAATATCTACAACTTCTGAGCCCCAGGTCCAAGAAATATTTAGAGTGTGAATTGGCAGAAAGCAATCATCTCAGGATTACAGCCCAGGGAGAGCTGAATACCCCTTTGCAACAGAAAATTTTGAGGAGATCCTCTAAGAAAATCCAGGCCACCAGACTCAACCAATCTGCTTCTGCCCAAACAAGCTCAACTCTGAAGAATCCCCAGCTTGATGACGGATTTGATTGCACCACCCCATGATACATACCTCCTGATCTAAGGGTCAGAAAATCTCAGAACTGTACCAACTGGTTTTGTGGGGTTTTTTCTTTTTCATTTCTTCATTTTTTTTCTTTCATTATTTTTTTAATTTTTTATTTTTTTTAAACAGGAATCTGGCTGGAAAATAATATTTTTAAATTTTTAATATTACTGTGGGTCTTTGGGGGTTTTTTTTCTTTTCCTTCTTTTTCCTCTGCTCCTTTCTTGCCTTACAATTAATACTGAATTTTGGTGTCAGTAGATGTAAATACTTATCTGTGTGTATGTATTGGTGATTGGCTCTTATTTCTTTAGGTCTTATTGAACCCTACTGATAACTTCTTTCTCCACTGTACTCTGTAATCCCTAAATTTAAGCATCTTTCTTTCATTCTCACCCCAAGTCTTTACCCTACCCGCACGCCAGTCGTATGTTTTCCTTAGTCCTAATAGAATAATCTACTCCCCACTAATCCCTAATTCCCCTATACTCTATAACAGGTGTGATTTTATACCTCCCCAATTCATTTCCTTGCCTTCTCAGTCAACCCTTCTCCCCAATTTCAGAGAGACCCTAATACCTGAAGAAATTGACATGCCTCAAAATGGCTACTTGCTTGGTATCATACTACACGGTGAGAGTTCTCTCAAAGAAAGCTGCCACTATTGGTGCTAATAATCAGTTCACCTGTTTTAGTTGAAACGGACTAATATTTGCACCTATAGCCTCTCAAATTCTCACAGAACCATCTGACATCTTTAGGTCTGTATTGACCAAATAGCTCCTCTTCACAACGAAGCAAAGTCATAAGAAGCTCCAATTTCTCCAGCAAGAGTAACAAGGCTGAAATAAAAGACAAGCTCTCTGACTCAGAAAATGAGGAAAAGAGAAAATAACTCTCAAACCCAGACCTCCCAACCTTAGGGCCCCACAGCCAGGGCCCTAGATGAAAACCAAAGACACTGTATCAGCATTATGATTAGTAATGCAGTCAAAGAGTTGAGAGAGGAAATAAGGAAAGAGATCAAAGAGCAATTTCAAGAGATGAGAGACAAATTCTACAGAGAAATTAAGGATCAATTCCAAGAGATGAAAGATCAGCTGTACAAGGATATTGACATTCTGAAAAGAGATGTAGCAGAGCTATCAGGATTGAAAAACATGGTTAACCAATTCAAATCTTCACTTGAAGACACCAACACCAGAGTAAACTCCACTGAAAATAGAACTTCAGCTCTCGAAGAATGAGTATCGGAAAATGAGGATAGGCTAAACAATATAGACTTCCAAGAAGATAAGCAAGATAAACAACTCATAATACATAATCAGAGCTTCCAAGTAATATTTGAAGAGATGAGGTGTAATAATCTGAGAATCATTGGCCTGGAGGAAAATTCTGAACAGCAAAAAAGAGGCTTAAAGAACCTTTTAAGCGAAATCATAAGTGAGAACTTCCCTCATTTTGCTATTGATACGGAATACCACATCCAAGATGCTTATAGAACACCAAATAGACCTAATCAGAGGAGAAACTCACCAAGACATGTCATTTACAAATTGAGAAACAGAGAAATTAAACAGAGTATTCTAAAAGCTACTAGAGGAGAGCCCCAAATCACATTCAGAGGCAAACCTATTTGGATCACTATGGATTTTTCAGAACAAACAATGAAGGCTGGAAGAGCTTGGAACAATATCTTTTAAGTGTTAAAAAATAACAACTTTCAACCAAAGATAACATATCCGGTAAAACTCAGTTTTAAATGCGAAGGGGAAATTAAATACTTTAACGACAAACTCATGCTTGCAAGATACGTGAACACTAATCCCACTCTAAAAGCATTCTCAAAGATGTTCTCCATTTAGAAGATAATGCCAATGATATGCTAAATCCTTAAACAAGGGCGAGTCAATAATCATACTATACAACAACTGACTTTCAGGATGACCCAAAATTCTGTAATAGATACAAATTCTGTGAATCAGCCTCCCATATCTATTCTACCCTTGAATGTGAACGGTCTCAAAGCCCCAATTAAAAGGCACAGACTGACCCACTGGATCAAAAAACAAAATCCAACAATATGTTGCCTGCAAGAGACACATTTGACACTCAAAAATAGACACAGGCAGAAAGTGAAAGGATGGCAAAATGTCTACCAGGCCTGTGGCCCAAAAAAGCAAGCTGGTGTAGTGATTCTAATTTCTGACAAAATTAATTTCCAACTAAAACTAGTCAGAAAGGACAAAGAGGGACACTTTGTGGCGGGTGGCACCCGGGGCCCACGCCACGCAGGCAGATTTAAGATGGCGGCTGGCAGCTGGCCAAACCAAGTCAGCTGACCTCATGCTGTTCCTGGTTCGTATGCTTGCAATATATGACCACCTAGAGACAACCAATAGGAGCCGGCAGCAGAGTTTTCTTCCTCGTAGCAACAACCTGCTGATTGGGTTACCTTCGCTATCTAAGCGGCGCAACTTCCTGAATAAAGAGAGAGCGCAAGAGAGCACGAGAGATCTCCGCAAGCAGGCAACAATCGTGTGCGTGTCATTATTGCCGCTTCGCCGGTCAAACGCGGCACACTTTATCATACTAAAAGGGACAGTTCACCAAGAAGATATGACAAAAATCAACATTTATGTCTCCAATTACAACCCCCCCAAATATATGGAAAAAATGCTTAAGGATATTAATCCCCTCATTGAGCTCAACACAATAATCCTGGGGGACTTCAACACACCACTATCAACTCTAGACAGATCATCAAAACAAAAAATCAATAAAGATGTCTCCAATCTGAACTACTCTATTAATCAATCGGGCTTAACAGACATTTACAGAATATTCCATCCTAAGACAGCTGAATTTACCTTCTTCTCTTCAGCCCATGGATCTTTCTCTAAAATAGACCACATCCTAGTTCACCAGGATAATCTTAGCAAATATAAAAAAAGTGGATATAATTTCATGTATTCTGTCAGATCATAATGCTATGATCTTAGCAATCAACAACAAGAGAAACAAAAGAAACTATTCAAATACTTGGAAATTGAATAATTACCTCTTAAACGAAGGATGGGTAAAAGAGGAAATGAGAACAGAGATTATGAAGTTTTTGGAATTGAATGAGAATGAGGAAACAACATACCAAAACCTCTGGGACAGCATGAAGGCTTTCTTAAGAGGCAAATTTATAGCACTGCGTGCATACATCAAAAATCTAGAAAGGGATCAGATTAATAGCCTTATGCTTCAACTCAAACGACTACAAAAGGAGGAACAATCCAACCCTAAATCCAACAGAAGACAGGAAATCACCAAAATCAGAGCTGAAATCAACAAAATTGAGAACAAAAGAGTTGGTTCTTTGAAAGAGTTAACAAAATCAACAGACCCCTTGCCAACCTCACCAAAAGGAAGAACGAAATGAAGCAAATCAACAAAATCAGAGATGATGATGGGGATATCACCACAGACCCATCCAAGTTACAGATGATTATCAGAAAACTTATACTCTGCCAAATTTGATAACCTCCAGGACATGAACAGGTTTTTGGACACACACGACATCCCCTCTTTAACACAGGAGGACATTGAAAACCTAAACCAACCTATCACAGCGAAATTGAAGCAGCAATCAAAGCTCTCCCAAAAAAGAAAAGCCCAGGTCCGGATGGATATACGGCAGAATTCTACCAAGCCTTCACAGAAGAACTAACACGGATCCTCTACAAGCTCTTCCAGGAAATTGATAGAG
>PVKS010023223.1:0-32645 GCA_004027875.1 Aplodontia rufa
ACCACCAGCACCAGCACCATCACCACCACCACCACCATCACCATCACCACCACCACCACCACCATCACTATCATCACCATCACCGTCATTGCTAATAAATCATCATATCTATTACCAGCAGCAGCAGCAGCAGCATTTTTTCAGAACCTTGTACCACACCATCAAAGGCAGGTCTGTGGCTTCCAGAGCTATCTTTTAAAGAGGCTGTTTCCTTTTTGGGCACTGAGGAGCTGGAGCCAGGGCCAGGAGCTGACTATCTTTGTCACACACCTGCACCTTCCTGGCAGAGGTTCCAGGCTCTTTAAATCCACCAGGGCTTGGAGCTCCCTCCAGAGCCAAGTGAAGTCCCCAACGTCAGCTTTGTCCAGAAAGGACAGTGTCTGGCATTCCACCCATACCAGCCATGGCCTGCATGGGCCAGAAAGCTCTGCCACCTGGCTGCTGGCCACTCACCAAGTGCATTCAGCACTCCTTTCCTCACTCATGCCACCCACAAATCCAGGCTGTGCCACTGGTGGGCCCCTCCTGCCCTCCAGGAAAGGCAGGGTTGGGGAGTCAGACCAGCCTGCTGTTCAGATGCAAGGGCTGTGCTGAGCCTGTGTCCTTTCTTAAACCACTGCCTGTGGATGACTGTACCTTTCCTGGGGGGTTCCGGGAGCTTGGGGTCAGGTGAACCTGGGAGTGAACCTGGGAGTCCTAGACCACAAAAGTGGTTGAATTACCCCGTTACACAGAAAATCACAAAATCCCGAATCACCAGCGGCAGAGCCAGCGTCTGACCTGCTTTCTGGCTACTGGGAAATGTGGAGCCCACGCAGGGGCTTTGTGCTTGGTGGTGGAGGTGGTGTCGGCCTGTTCCCGGACTCAACGCCCCCAGCACCCTGCGAGGCAGCTCTCTGCCTTTTTCTGTCTTATAAATAGAAGCTCCACCGTGCAGGCCTTCTTTTGAAGACGAGTCCTGTGAATGGGGCACAGTTGCCACCTCCACCTGCTGCCTGCAGTGCCATCGTTCTCTGTCCCACAGCCTTGAGGGGCCAGACACTGGGCTGGGCCAAGGTAGTGGGCTCCAGAGTGGACACCAGGTGTGCCCTATGCCCTGGGCAATGGGGTGCCCTGCTGACCTTCAGATGCGCCCTGGGGCCAGGCAAGCCACACACTGCTGAGAGGTCACTTTGGTGAGACCCTGGTCACCATGGGAGGCAGGGGTGGGAGCAGAAGGCACCCAGCCCTGTCCTGGGTGTCCTCCCTGCCCACCTCCTCCCCAGGGACAGCCCAGGGCCTAGAAATCCTGTTAAAATCCCTTGTGTCTCTGAGAGAGACATCTCTGCTGCAGATCCACATCACTTGGCTGACAGGAGATGAAGGCGCCTCACTCTTGCCCGGGCTTGGCCTGTGGCGTCTCACAGGAGACAGACCAGAGCTTGATGGGACATTGAGGCTAATTAAGCCAGCAAGGTGAGGAGCAGGAGGCTTAATTAGCAGAGTACCGGGCTCTGCCTGGGGGTTTCCTGGGGGTGGCTCCCAGGCAGTTTGGTGCAGATGGAACAGGCTGGAGGCTGCAGCTGAGAGAGGGATAGGCTGCGGGGGTATGAGGGGTGTGGGGTGGGGTGGGGGGCAACTGAGACCCTCCTCCCTCTTGTGACAACTCTCCCCTGACAGTCCACTCATGGCTAATTATCAACCTCTTAATTTTTAGGCCAGGCTAAGTAAATGGGCTCAAGGAAGAGGGCCCTCCTGGCCAGGATTTGTCCCTCCACATGCCAAACACTTGGGTTCTCAGTTTTTCTCAAAATTCAGTCGCCACACAGTGACTGCCAACTGGGTTAGGCCCTGAGCCCAGGGCCTTGGAGTGGCCTCAACCTTCAGCCCAGAGTTTCTGCCTGGCCAGGATTTTCAGTGTCCCTCAGCCATGCAGGTTGTTGGCCCTGGTGCCATCCTCTCCAGGCGTCCCTGGCTCCCTGGAAGTAGCTGCCCTGGGGCCTGACTCTGAGTACCCTGCCTCAGTCTCCTGATCCCACAGCCAGCTGGGCGCTGTGACTCCATTCTTAAGGAGGAGCCTGGGCTCTGGGGAGTGAACGTAGGGCTGGACTTGCAGCTTGAATGAGTCCAGGCCTAGCTGCTGCCCAGCAACTGCCCACCTGCCAGGTGGAGACTCAGTTTCCCCTGGGCTACATGTGCTGCAGGAGCAGGGTATGTGTGGCACCTGCTTCCAATGGGTTCTTCCCAAGTGCTTTGCTGATCCCAGGGTGTCCCTCCCAGCATCAGAGGGCAACGGGCCATCCCAAGGCCTCCATCCTCCATTCTTTGCAAGTGTGCAGGTGAGAGCCGGGGGAGGGGGGCACCTGGGGGGAGGAGAAAGAGGCTGCTGCACCAGGAGGTGTGGGGAGCTGTCTGAGCCCCCGGCACTCGGCACAGTACAGACCAAGGCTGAAACCCAACATCAAGCTGGTGCTGAGCACAGACTCTCAGAATTACTTAACTGAGGGATCTGGACCAAGCCCTGCAGATGGATGGCCCATGCACAGCTCTGGGGCTCCCTTCTGGGGTACAGGATTGATTTCCTGGGGCCGATTTTCTACATCAAAAGTCGGTTCCACTTTCCTCCTGTTAAGCCTTCTCGGTTATAGCTGGGGTCCTCAGCCAGGCTGCCCAAGCCCACTGATGCAGGGCTGCTCCCCGTGGGCACAGTGGGAGTCATGTGATGCCTGTGCTCACCCCATAGTCCCCATCCTTCCCTCCTTCAACCATGGGTGCACCAGGCACTCCAGGGCTGACCAAGGCATACACAGGTGCTGTCCTGGGAGGAGAGCAGGCCTTGTCCTTATCTAGGGGCCGCATGCAGAGGAGCATCCTGGGCGAGCTGAGCTTGGGGCAGCTGTGCAGGGAGGGGTTTGCCATCTTCCAGAACCAGCCATGCACCTGGTGTATGGAGCAAGACAGTGCAGGCCATCAGGTCCTCTTGGCCTGAGGACAGTGAAGTTATTACTCCCTGTGCCGGAGGGTATCCTGGACCTGAGCTCTGGAAAGAGGGTGGGGGTCTGCTTTGGTTTAGGCTCTCTGGGCAGCAGGCCCAGATGTTTGCTGCTTAAATGAAACCAGGGATGGTCTTAACTGTGGCCTCTAGACTTCACCGGGCTTAATCCGAGGGTCCCGGCAGGTCTTGGCCAGTGTTTCCTACCCTCGTAACAAGTGCTGAGCCACAGGGTCCCTGCTGTCTCCTGCAGCCCTGGTGTTCTGAAATTTTGTTTTAGAGATCACAAATACCCCTCCACCCCTGCACCCAGAGCTGCTGCTCTACCCACCAGCCGCCCTGGTGGCCTACCTGGCTGGACACAGAGCCTTCCGGTCTACAGTGCCCATGTCCTCCATGGCCCCATGTCCTCCATGGCCCCATGTCCTCCACGGCCTCTGCTCTGCTCCATCACCCCTTTCCACAGGCAGAGACCCCAGGGCCAGTGCAGACCTGTGGGAATGTCCAGGTGTCCAAGAGGCAGCAACTCTCCCCAGTGGGCAGGTTCCAGTGCTCCCGTACATGATGTCCATGGCTGTCCTCAATGCCATCTGCCGCTGGGCAGGAGCTCCTTGGCCCACAGTAGTGGAAATGGCCATCCCTGATGGGGCCCAGCCAGAGGGAAGGCACACGTGCCAGCCCATCAAACACAATCATGGCCAAATTTATGTTTCCAATGCCAAGAAATCATATTTAAACTCTGCAGACAGACGTCAGGGTAATTATCCCCACCAGTACTGGACAGGGTCCAGGGCCTCCCTAAGAACGGGGCAGGGATGTGCCTCGTGCTTCAGAGGGAAGCGAGCTGGACTAAGTGACTGGCCCTGGGACAGCACAGGCGCAGCAAGGAGGTGGAAGCTGCCCCCACCCCGTCTGCTGGAGGAAAGGTGTGGGGAGGGGAGCAGAAGCCAGCACTGGAGTGACAGGAAGCTGCGAGACAGTGAGGGAGCCTCCAGCAGGCGCCCTCCGCTGCACACACCCAGGACCTGTAGCCTGCCGGGCAGGAGCCTGGCACCTCTGCTCCAGGGCTTAAGTTTGAAACGACACAGTTCCTCCGGGTCAGAGATGGGACAAGCTATCTGGAGATGTGTCTTTGTCTATGAGGAAACGGAGCCACTCAGCTCCCAGAGCAGATGAATCTGCGCCCTTTGGCAAGGCTCAGGTGGACCAGCTTTTCTAGGGGAGGAGGGGCGGCAGGGGCTCAGGATGGTGCTGGACACAGAGGCCTAGGTCTGGGGAGTTGGGGCGTCCAGGAGCTGTGATGAGGAGATGGCATGAACCCTGGCCTCAGAGGGCCTGGGCCCCGCTCTCTGGCCAGGTGGCCTTGGTTTCAACGTCATGTGAGTAACAGAATAACAATGTCACCCAGATGCTTGTGACAATCCATCCGGCATGACAAATGTTAGAACAAGCCAGAAAGTGAAAAGAGTGCTCCATGCGGCAAATGACCTCCGTCACAAACAGAGTGATGCAGAGATGGGCTCAGAGGCCCCAGGCAGCAGAGTCTGAGCCACCCCACCCCAGGGCAGGTCTGCATCGCTCACCCCAGAGGGCAGCTGAAACCACATGGCAAGCCCTGCCCTGGATTCACAGGAAAGTGTCCAGCTGGGTCCTCACTCAGCAACTCCACCACCTCCCCAGAGCTGGCCCAGGCTCCTGAGCAGGAACTGAATGTCCAGGTCCACTTCCTATAGGGGAGCAGCCCAAGTGTCCAGCTGGGCCTCCCTGAATCCGTGGAACCGGGGCATGGCTTGGGGACATCCTGGTCACTCAGAGCCCCCTCTTGCACTTTGAGGTTCCCCATGTCTTGGTTGCTTCTCCATCCAGGCCCGTGGGGTTGCTATAGGGTTTGCCCCAGCCTTCTCCCCAGGTAGGTCAGGATCATGGGAGAGGCTGTGGATGCCAACCTCTCCCTGGGTACCACAGGTGCTATGCCCAGCTCTGCCCCTCGCATCTCTGCAGGAGAACTCTGGCACCCGTGCCCAGGAGAAGTGCACTCTCCCAGGGTACCCTAATGAGGACACATCAGCTGCCTCTACAGGGTGTGGAAGCCCTCTGGAACAGCAGGGCCCCGCAGCTTGACGGAAATAGTCCCCACACCACAGGGGCCCCTAGCACAGGCTCCTCAGGCCTGGGCAGCCTGGAAATGATGTTGCATGTGCCACAGGGACATGGGAACAGCCCAGCCAGCACTCAAGGGCACTGGGAAGGAGCACACACTAGTGAGGGGGCCAGCCCCTGTGTGGGAGGAGCCTGAGGACAGGGGTGTTTGGAGCATAGGAGGGCACTGTGTGAGGGAAGGCCAGGTGGGGACCCATGGCTAGGCACACATGAGCAGCACCTGCTTTGCAAGAGGCACAGAGGCCTGGGAGCCTCAGGCACCCAGTGCTGGGAGGAGAGAAGGCCAAGGTGCCTGCGGACACCCAAGGACACCCTCTGAGTGGTGGGGACAGCCCTGCCTTCTGCCTCCCTTTCCTAGGAATGTGCTAATTTGAAAATCCAACTGCATGGCAAAGCACGTGTCTCCTCTCTGAAATGACCCTGGGGCCTGGAGACCTGAGTTCCTACAATCACAGACTGAAAAAGCAGCATTATGGGAGCCCTGGTCCCCAGATCCAAGAAAAAGAAGATATGGGGCTGAGGCTGCAAAAGAGGGCTGTCCTTCCCTGCAAGGCCTCTCAGGAGAGCTGGTCACCAGAATGAGGGTGGGATGAAGGGGCAAGGGCTGTCAGGGAACAGGTCCCTCACTACCCAGGCACACGTGTGCACACACACACACCATGCGCACACACACACACCATGTGGCCACACCCCCACGCACACACACACACCCTGCGCGCGCACACACCATGCCCACGCCCCCATGTACACATGCACACTGAACACACTGCATGCACACACACATCTTGTGCATGCACTCACACCCTGCACACTCACAGTGAATACACTTAATGCACACATGCATCCTGTGCATATACACACATCCCTGGAACACATACACACACACACTGAATACACTGCATGCATACATACATCTTGTGCATGCACACACACCCTGCTTACACATACACACACACTGAATACACTGCATGCATGCATACATCTTGTGCATGCACACACACCCTGCTTACACACAAACACACACACTGAATACACTGCATGCACACATGCATCCTGTGCACATGCACACACCTGGAACAACCTGTGCATGCACACACACCCTACACACACACACACACACACACACACAGAATACACTGTATGCACACATGCAACCTTCTTTTAAAAAAAGAGAGAGAGGGTCAGTGAGAGAGAGAGAGAAAGAGAGAAACAATTTTTTATTTCAGTTTTTCATGTGGCTTTCGTTGCTCCAAGACTTCGTTGCATATGTGGTGCTGGGGTTTGAACTTACGTACTTGTGCATGCTGGGCAAGCGCTGTAACTGCCAAGCCACTGCTCCAGCCCCCAAACATACATCCTCTGCACACACACACGCACATACCGAATATGCCACGTGCATACACAGATCCTGTGCACACACAGCCCATGCCCACACCCCCATGCAAACACACACACTGAACATACTGCTTGCACACACAACCTGTGCATGCACATGCACCATGCACACACACAGTGGGCACACTTACCCTGTACATATACACAGGAACGGATCTGTGCTTCGTGCCTCCCTGCCTGTCAGCCTTGAGCCCTCAACTGTCCTGCTGGCTTTGGTGGAGAGGCTAGATGCTTGTCCAGTCCACTGACTTTCTCTCCTGTCCACTTTCAGGGTTCATTGAGCTGGGGCCCCAGAGAGCACTAACCATGGCCCCTGCCAGAGCCAGGTGGCCACCCCAGCCCTTGTGCCATCTCTGCAGCCCTGCAGATGGCACACTGTGGCCTGGGCACCACACTGCTGTCTTTTCAGCCTGTTCATGGGACATAGGTCCCCAGGGAATTGGCCTGGGGGGTCCAGAGAGGTGCCCAACCCTGCCATGTGGCTCCTGGTGAGCTATACTGGTACCCAGGGAGCCTGTGGTGAATCTTGGGTGGTCTTGGCAATGCAGGGTGGGGAACGTAGTCCAGGGGCCACCATGCTGATGCCAGTTCCCAGAGTTCACTGGGGCGAGCAGCATTCTGGAGTTTCAGCACCTCCCCTTAGCCAGGTCCTCCTGTGTGCAGAGCCTCAGCAGCTGGCCTGGTAAGAGGGTGGGGACTTACCTGAGGTCCTCTGGCTGGAGAGGGCAGAGTTAGGCCTAGGCCTGGCTCTCCTCACTTGGGGTCCTGTGGCTCACACATGTCCCAGAAAGTGGAGGCCTAAGATGCGATGTCTAGGGGTGGAAGGGGCAGCCAGGGCAGGCCCTCAGCTCTGCCCCCTACAGCAAATAGACCCTCCCTCCATATCCTGCAGCCACAGGGGTCTGAATCTCTCAGAACCCTAAGTGGGTGGGCAGTTTCTGAAGTTCTAATCCTGGGGACTTCAGGGCCAATGGCCAAGACCTGGTCTGGATCAGGCAGACTTTTGAGAGCCCCATCCCTCCTCCTAGATGTCCCAGTAGCTGTCAGGTGACCTCTACACATGGACTGTGCTGGGAGGGGATGGGGGCCTGCAGGGGTGCCAGACCCCCACAAAACAGTGTTTTAGGCCCACTGTGAGCCAGTGCCAACAGGGAGAATCTCCACAGGTGGCAGGGGGACACAGCAGTGGGCTCACGTATGCCCTGATGAAACCCAGTGAAGCCGGCTGGGCCCTCCCTGGACATTTGAGGTTCATGGGGAGGAGCTCTGAGCTAAGCCCTAACAGGGTGCTTCCATCCCCAGAAGGGTCTGGCCGTGGGGGATCTCCAGGCATCAGCCCTCCGTGGGGCCACAGGGTCTCTTCTCCACCAGGTGCCAGGCCTGCAGCATGGGAGGACAAGGTGACTCACAAGGTGACTCAGAGGGGAAGGAGCAGGAAGATATTTAGCAGAAAGACTTAGCAGGCTCTCTGGAGGGTCACTGGATCCCTGGCTGGCTCAGGGACTGTCACATGCAGAGATTCAGAAGAGTGCCCCACCCCCTACAGGGAAGCTGGGCCCTGGGCCCCTCCCCTCCACCCCACCCCCACTACCAAGGTGGCAGCTGACAGCTTGGGCTGTACATCATCATGGGCAGCCAGCAGGTGAGACAAAGGCCTTTCCTGTGCCTTCTCCTAGCACCGGTATCAGTGCCAGCCGCAGGGGGTCAGGCTGCGTCCCCCAGTGGGGGAGGAGGAAGGTGTCAGGAGGCATGGCATTCAGGTCCTGGGGTAAGCTTCCTGGGGCCAAGCCCTGATGGACATGGGGCAGATGGTCTGCAACCCGTGGGTAGTGGCAGAGGTCCCAAGTGGGGAGGCGCAGACCTGGCTGCACCCCACCTGAACTGGCCTACAGGTCGTGCATGCACCTGGACACCAGGGAGCCTTGCCCTTGACCTGTGACCCTTAGATGTTAGCAGGGCAACCTCCCCTGAGACGACAGACTTGCAATTGCCCGCAGAATGGCTGAGGACACTTCCTGGAAGGATGCGCCTGAGGTCACCAGGTGGCAGGGCAGAGCCAGGGTTTTAACTGCGGCTCTGGCTGCCAGCCATGGAGCCCTGCCTGAGCCAACAGCCAGACTGGAGGCAGACCCGCCTCCCATTCATCACTTCAAGAGGTTCCTTGGAGTGTTCATAGATAATTAACTGCTTAGGAGGCGGCAGGGGTGTGGAGGAGGGGAGACGCACTTGGGCTGTGTAACTGGAGCCCTAGAGCAAGGAAGGCAGACAGATCCCCAACAGGAAGCCCATCCAGGTGGGAGCCTAAGGGGCTCTGGGGAGGTGGGTGGGGCTGCAGACTCCTGCCCTGGGCCAGCTCCACCACAGCGCTGCTTCAGGGAGAACTCTGGTGTCAGGAAGACCTGGGCCCTGCTCCCTCTGGTACTGTCCACAGCTCCACATCTGGTGTTTCCAAGTGACGATACTTAGTAGGCCATGGAGCCCCTTCACCAACCCCCGCAGTGCCCACCTTCAGTCCAACATCTTTGCAGCCTCCTGCTGGCCTTGGACACCCTGCAAGGGCCTAGGGGCATAGAAGGGCCTTTAGAAAAAGCAGCGCTACTTTGGAGGCATTAATCCAATTCCCTATTTCTTTTGTACTTAACAATTTCCAAAACTTTTGCTGGAAAACTGGGTGAAGGCAGAAACTCAATGGTCCCCTCTCCCATCAGCCCAAGGAGAAGCACTTCCTGAGTGGGACAGTTAGCTGGGGCCGGAGAGCATTCCTGAAGGCCTCTGACCCAGGAGGGTGCCCATCTGAGCAAACCAGGCCCAGGCACCTGTAGACTCTTGGAGCCTTGGAGCAGTTGGTGGGCTAGAGGACAGAGTCCTGGCAGTAGGACCTGGCATGGGGACTCATGCCCATCCACCAGGGGGCCCACTGAAGGATCTGAGCTCAAGCCCAGGCCTGTGTGCCCAGGGAGAGGTCCCAGAGAAAGCCCCAGGAGCAGGGCAGCCAAGCAGCAGGATGGCCCAATCCAGGGCAAGGTGGGAGGCCCTGCCAAACAGAGCAGCTGTAGCATGAACTCATTACAGGGATACAATGAGGTGAGAGAGGGCCCCTCTGAGTACCAGGCCCGTGTCCTTGCTCCTGCCTGGCCACACTTGGGTTTGGCTCCTCTCTCCTGGGCTCTGTGGCTCACCTTTGCCTACTTACCACAGCTGAGGACTAAGCCATACACTCATCCGCTGGCAGAGTGTGGAGCATGCCCCGCACATGCACCCCTCATGCATCCTCCCAGCCTGAGCACAGTCAAGACTTGTATCAGGATGGGCCCACCCTGGACGCAGCCCCCAAGCCCTCTTTCAGGCATCCATTTACTCCCTCCTCCACCCCATCTGGCCTCCTGTGTGAAGGCCAGAGCCTCCAACCTTGGCCTTCCTTGTGAGGACAGTCAGGAGGCCAGGCCAACAGATAGCACTCAGTGGGAGTACCAGGAAGGAAATCAAAACCTGCTCACGGGGCAGAGGGGGCAAGAGAACATATTTGGGGAGAGCCTGATTCCTGCCCAGTGGTGCGGGGTCTGTCCAGGGAGGCTCAGAAGTGTCCAAGTGCAGTGTGCACTGTAGGCAGAGGTTTCCACAGGACTGGAAAGGGATTGTCCCCTTCCATGAGTGGGGCCTGGTGAAAGGCTGAAGGGACTAGGCCCGCTGGGTGGTGGAGAACAGGTCCCAGCAAGCTGGCACAGTGGGGGTGTCAGCCCTGTCCCCTCACAGCCCCAGGCTCCTGGCTCCTCAGAGCAGCCCAGCTCAGAATTACACTGCCTAGTGCTGGAATGGCCACCTTTCCACACCAGCAGATGGTTACCATGGAAATGTCCTTGCACAAGGTGGAGGGTAGGGGGCAGAAAGAGGGAGGGGAAGTCCCCTCAGAGAACAGCCTGTGTAACTATTGTCTAGTTGGGCAGAGGCAGCCTGGAGGGGCAGCGGCACTGGCTGGGGAGGGGTACTTGTGCGGGGCCTGCTCCACACTCCACCAGTGGACATGTAGCTCCCTTTTCCCAAAAGCAGCCTTGTGAATTGGACTTCTTTTCCAGGCTTGCAGTGAGAACGGAGTTCACCTGCCATGATTACTGGGTTCCCTCACCACACTTTCAGGCCGGCAGCGAGGGAGGGCGGGAGGCCCTGCAAATTAATGACTGGATTCGAGCTTCTGCATTAGCAAGTCCACAAGAAAGGCCAACCAGGCTGGATAGGTCCTGCACCCCAGGGTGGAGCTGACCCTAGCTGCTGGAGAGAGGGGCTGCTGGCCTCCACTGGGCTGGGGTGACTCACTGGCTGGATTCACCTGTGGGCTTCGCGTCAGAGGTGCCTGGAGAAGGTTGTAAGAGGTCACGGATTTAGGGCTGCACCCCCGATCCAGGGGTCTCTGAAAGTGGGTGCCAGGGTCTTGACTCTGAATGGACTCTCAGGTGGCTCCCAGTGCCCAGCCAGGCCTGGACACTACGTCCCCTGGTGTGCTCTTGTAGGGCTGCTCCTCCAGCACCCTCACCCTCCTCCCTGACTTTAGCAGGACTCTGAAAGGGACTTGAGGGTAACAAGTCCTGAGGGGGAAAGCATGAACCACCCAGGCAGGACCTACTAGCCCAGGGCGGGCCTTGGTCTGCCTCAGGTGCAGGGACACAGCAGCCCTCGGCCTGGAGCTTGCCAGTGGACATCACCTCGTCTGCTACCCACACCACCTTCCTACTGCCATGGCAGTTGGCAGGCCTCTTCGCGGGAGTGCTGAGTACTGAGTGGTTAGAAGAGAGGGACCAGAGCATGGCTGGTCTCTCCAGTTGACAGGAGGGGGTCAAGACACTGTGGATTTGATCCCGACAGTGTGGACAGGAGATGTTGGCAAACTGGCCGTGGTAATTTCCAGGTGGAAGCCACCAGCCCTGCCACCCTCTCATCTCCCCCTGAGTTGGAGCTGCTGAGGTCAGTGGGCTGGGCCTAACGGAGCCCTGCACCCCTGCTCTGCACCCCAGCCAGTGTGGACAGGTGCCACCAGGGCATGTGCCCCAGCTCTGCACCCTGGCCAGCATGGACATGGTCCACATTTGCAGGCCACCTGGAGAACTTGCTGGTCCTCAGCTCAGAGCTGGCTCTTATGGGGGGTTAACTAACTCCTGAGGAGCTCTACATCTAGTTCTGAGGGTAGGAGAAGGTGAGGTAGGAAGGGGTCTACGGGGAGTGGTGATGAGCCCTGGTGGAGACCTGTGCTGTGTGTGGTCAGGCCTCCCTTGCTCCAGGAAAAAATGAGGGAGCAGAGGACACCCAGGACACTCTGCCTGAGGCTAGGAGACCAGGACCCAGACCCTGGATTGGAATCCCACTACTGGATGTGTGACCTTGGACACGTTGCTTAACCTCTCTGTGCCTGCTTCTTGGGTAGAACAGGGTTAAGGAAAGCGCACACCTGGGAGCTGTGGGAGTCCAATGAGCCCACTTGTCCGTATCACTTGGGTCAGCACATGGGAAGGCACAGAGGGGAACAAAGGCCACAGAAGGGATGGTCACTGTCGAGCTGCCTGTGGGTGTTATGAAAGCTTGACTGTCCTTCCCAAAGTGGACACAGGGCTCTGGTGAACAGGAACCACTGGGGTCCCAGAGTGTGGGTGGTGAGCTCTGTGGAGCCTGGAGGGTAAAAGGGCTGGGGCACCACAGCAGGGAGAGGCAGGCAGGGGAGGAAAATGGGGTAGGAGGGGGGAGGGCAGGGCCTGGGCCTGTGCTTGAGGGGGCAGCCAAGGAAGGTCCTGAGGAACATTCTACCCCTAGCAGCTGTGACTTTGGAGGGACAACAGGGATCTCTCCAGCCCCTTCACCCTAATCCTGGACCTGGGGTCTGAGTCTGGTTGCTGTGGCAGGCAGTGCCTGCTGCAGTGCCTGTGGGGGGGCCACAGGGACTCCATGGGTCTGAGGTTTCTGTAAAGCCCCCCCCCTTTCCTGCGCTGGGTCCTGTCAAAGTGCCCCTCCCCCTAGACTTGCACCTGTGGCACCACCTGACACCTGGAAGGTGGAGTTCCTCCCTGGGGCATCTCCACACAAGCAAGCAGTCCAATCCAGGATCCATTCTCCAAGCACCTGGTGGGAGCACCCTGCCTGAGGCCCCTCACCCACTGCCCACAGGGTGTGGAAAGGAGACTCCCAGGCTGTAGGTCAGTGTTGGGGGGCCCTGTCCCAAGGCTGGACCCTGAGATGCAGGGGCAGGATTATGAGGGTATTTCTCTGCTCTGAAAGGCAGGCGTCAGAGTTGGGGCTTAACCCCCACCCCACCTCTCGCTGGAGAAGGCGGCGAGAGACAGTGATTTCCAAACTGCCAAAGCCTGCTAACCCGGGGTGGGTGGTGGAATTGTCTGGAACCACTCCTAACGCCCAGAGGCCTTGGAAGCGCCCTCTCGTCTGCAGGCAGGTTCTGGTGCGCAGCTGGGGGGGCCTGCCTGACCCTGATTGAGATCACCCGGTCACACGTAGTGACCCCGGGGCTGGGGCATTTCCCGAGCCCCAGCAGGACAAGGAAACTTTACTGCGGCGCGGTTCTAACCTGGCTTCCAGTCACCTTCCGTGCGCTATCCGCCCCCTCCTCCTCTTCTCCCTGATGCTCCCTCCTCCTTTCCCCCTCCTCCCCATCCTCCCCTCTCCCGGCGGCAGGTCCGGGCGGGGCGGAGCCGCGAAGTCCGCAGCCTCGCACACCCTCTCGGCCGCCGCTGCGCCCCGCGGAACGAGCAGCCGGGTGGGCCGGGGGATGAAGTTGGGCGTGCGCGGGCCTCGGAGCCGGGGCGCGGTAGAACCTGGAGCCTCCCGCTTCTAAGAGCCGGATCGGTGCGCCATGGAGCTCCGGGGCCCGCCAGCGCCGCCGCCGCTGCTGCTGCTCCTGCTCCTGGGGGCCGGTCTCCTGCCTGGTAAGTTTTGGGGCGCTGAACCGGCCCCTTTCGCCTGGGCGCCCGGGACCCCAGAGTCAGAGGAGGGGAGGCTCCTGGCTGCCGTGCCAAGCCGCGGGTGCGCGCACAGGGGCTGCTGCTAACTCTCCCGCCCGCGAGAGGCACTGCTCGTCCTGCGGTGCAGACTGAGCACTGGCGAAGAAGGAGTCAACCTCTCGCAAATACCAAGAGAAAGATTTTTGGGTGGCTATGTGGGTTTCCGCAGCACTTCGGGAGCTGGACCTAGAACCTCTAACTTGGACAGAGGTGTCTGCATGGGGGTGCATCCAACCAGCCAAAATTTCCTGCCCATGCATGGCTTCTGACTTAGGTCACCGGCTGTCTCTGCCTTTAGAAGCCCCCTTCCCACCTTTTCTGCTCCCCTAGGCTCTCTCCACCACCCTCTCTTCCCATCCTCTGGGCACTCATGCACCCCCATAGGGAATTTAAACCCCTGGCTCCTTGGTGAGGAGCCTACTGCACTTCAGTGGTCAAAGGGACCGGAAAGAACAGGTTAGGGAATGGTGCTTGGGGCCAGTGTCAAGGGTCTCAGGGGGTCTAGGGAAAAGGAACTCCCTAGGGATCTAGGACCTCCTATGGAACTGCCACTGACTCTTAGGTGAGCGGGATCCAGAAGGAAGCAGGGTTTTCTCTTCCTCTCCCCAACCTCCTCCATTGCAGCCCTCCAGGGAGGATGGGAGGTCCCCAGACCACCTGGGGAGAGGAGATGGGCAGGTGGAGGAGGGCTGAAAGAGGGACCCCTCCTCAGGCTGCAGTGGGGGTTGGTTCACCCAGGGCCTCCTGTGTGCCTGTGCAAGAACACAGGTGCCTGCAGCCCTGAGGGGGCCAGGCTCATTGTCAGGGTGGGCACAGACCCCACCCCTGCCTGATACCAGGGCTAACTACATTCCCAGCAGCCACAGGAAGCCAGGGAGCAAGCTGGCCTGGGCTGGGGCAGGATTCGCTCCTCTTCCTGCATTTCCCTGCCCCTGGTGGCCCCCATCCCCCCACCCCTGTGCAGCTGCCTATCCCCGTGCTTTGTCTCTGCGGGCTACTGGAGACACAGCCCTTCCCCTCAGGTCTTGGCCTGCTGGGGAGAATACCCAGAGCAGTGCTTGGGGACTGATTGGCTTCATAGTGAGATGGGGGGGGGGGGGGGACCTGGGGAAGGCTTCCTTGAGGAGATGACGTTTACATCCAGGGACAGGGGCAATCTAAGGCCAAAGGCAGCGCGTGCAAGAGTCATGTGTGAGGCACTGGAAAGAAGCACATGTGGGGAGAAATCTGGTGTGAACATGGAGGGGTAGCCTGGGCCACTCACCTGCCCCTCCCTACAGTGAGCAGCCATGTGGAGACACGGGCCCACGCAGAGGAACGGCTCCTGAAGGCACTATTCTCTGGCTATAACAAGTGGTCCCGTCCGGTGGCCAACATCTCAGATGTGGTCCTGGTCCGCTTCGGCCTGTCCATTGCCCAGCTTATTGATGTGGTAGGTGTGGGGTCCGAACAATCACACATGGCAACTGGGTCACCCTGAAGGAAAGAGCCCTGCCAGAGGGCAGCTGGGCTGGGCAGGGGACACCTGAGGTTCACATGGTGGTCTGGCTAAGGCTGGTGGGACAGAATGTTAGCCACTAGCTCTGCCTGCCTGAGCCCCGGCAAGTGTGCCCTCCCAACAGCCCAGCCCCAGAAACCTCCATGGGCAGGGTGAGGGGCAGGGCCACGGCCCTGAGCAACCCTGTGGGTGGGGTGGATGGTCCTTGATCTCAGGCTAGTCTCAGAGGCCCCTGAGATCCACAGGTCTGGAACATGAGGTTTGGGCAAGTCCCACACCGGCTGTTTGTCTGGGGTGCATTTGCCTTCTTGGGGCCCTGGGGGGCTGCACAGGGTCCAGCCAGAGGCCCCTGAGGAAAGAGTGTCACAGCCAGAGAGCACACAGTAAGAGGCCAGGGCCACCAGCTGCACCTCCAGCATTTCCTGGCCAGGCTCAGCTGCCCAGTCTGGGGTGGGACCCATCTTGGGGCAACTGGCCTGGTTGCTTTATACAGCCTGGGTGTCTCACCCCAAGTTTTAGCAGCCAGATGTAGAGCCTGAATCTGGGAAGAGGAGCCATCCACTGCAGGGGTACAGCATCCCACAGGCCAAGATCTGGCCTTGGGTCTGCTGGCGAAGGAGGGGCCGCAGGAGGCACAAGTTCCAGTGCGTGCCTTCCAGGTGTGCTCTCCTGACACAGCCAAGGGGGGCTGTGCTATATCAGTCCAAGTGGGCAGCATTCCAAGATCTGGAACCATGAGGGTGTCCAGGCTGCACTAGGCATGCCTGGAGCCCTTGGCTCTGTTCAGAGCCAGCCGTGTAGACCACCACCCTCAGGTGTCTTGGCCCTTGAATGGGCCCTACAATGTCCTGGCTGGAGCCCAGCTGAGGATGGTGCATGCACTGAGCTCATCAATGCTGCTGAGGTTGGCAGACAGGGCTACAAATTGGCAACGGGCTGCTCCAGGCTGCTGGTTCACTGCCACTGCCTGCGCCCTGCCCAGGCCCATCAGGGATCATGCTCCCTCTAGGCCACAGCACCCCCAGTTTGTCCAAGAGATATTGAGCATACCCAGTGCCAAGACTCCAGCAAGGACAAGGCCCCGGCCTGCTCTCTGCCCTGGAACTGGCTGAGGACACATGTGAATACGCGCACATGTGTGCTGACATGCAGGGTGCTGGCCTAGGCTGCTGCCATTTGTGTGTGGAAAGGGCACCTGCATCTGGCCCACTGTATGTGCCCCATAAGGCGCTGGGGTCCGGGGCCCCCACCTTTGTGGGCCTACATGCTTGTTGGAGGTATCATCATGGGGGTCCCCATCTAGGAAAGGAGGGCTTACGTGCTGCATGTGAGCTTGCATCCTGGCTCCAGCTGCAGAGGACACGGCAGAATCCCCAGCAGTTTCCTGACCTATGTCGAGTCCTCGTGAAATGTGCTGGCATGCACAGGGACATGTCCCTGGGTCCCAAGAGAAACTGAGGACTATGCTGCGGGATGCCAGGGAAGGAGGGCCCTGGCCAGCCACTGAGGAGTTTCTTTCCAGTCTCCTCAGACATGCGGCAGGTCACAGGGGAATGAGGTCAGTGGGGACAAGGTGGTGTGGGTCCTACTCCTCAGAGTCCTGCCTAGGAGTGAGTGGAGGGAGTGACGTGGGTGGCAGAGCTCAATGTACACACAGCCTAGAAGCTCATCAGAGCCAGGGCTGGGGAGCAGTGGGGTCACACAAACCTGTTCCCAGCTTCCTTCAGGAAAAACTGGTGAGTCCTCTCAGGTCATCATCCAGGGACAAGGTGCTCAGTCCCGCCTGAGGTCCAGCCCTGGCCCATTGTGCCTGTGGCCACAGTGACCAGAGAGATGTCCTGACTCCAGGGGACCTAAGCTCCCTCCTGCTTATGTCCTAGGATGAGAAGAACCAGATGATGACCACGAATGTGTGGGTGAAGCAGGTAAGTGGGGAGGGCCACCCGCCCCACCCCATCCCCATGCCCCCCTCACCCATGCTCTCCATCCTGCCAGGAGTGGCATGACTACAAGCTGCGCTGGGACCCTGGCGACTATGAGAACGTCACCTCCATTCGCATCCCCTCCGAGCTCATCTGGCGGCCAGATATCGTTCTCTACAACAAGTGAGCCCAGGCCCTGGCAGGTCGGGGCTGCTGGCACAGCAAGGGGAAGCTTGGAGCAAAGAAGTCAGGGGCCTGGGGCCAGTGAGGGGCCTGAGGGCGTCCAGGGGCTGAGTCTGAAGCATGTGAGCCAGGGAGGGTGCTGGGGGCAAAGTATGGCCACTGCACCCAGGGCCACTGTCTTTGCCTACTCTGTGCCTGGAATCTGGTGCCTCCTCCTGGTTCCAGCCAGTTTCTCTCCCAAGGGGCTCCCTGCCCTGGCCAGGACCACAGGCCCTAGGGCTGCTCTGCTTCAAGCTGCAGTGACTGTCATGTTAGCCTCTGGCCTGGGCAAGGGCCCTACCCCCCGACACACTCTGTCTTCTGGAGAAAGGTAAGGCCACAGCTGCTCTGGAAGGAGTGGGGAGACCTGGGACAGCCGCCCTTCTCAGTCCTGCCCTGCAGCTGTCCCCATGGACAAAGCCCACTCCTCACATTCCCCAGGCAGTAGCCTGTGGTCAAGCTCCTGGGAAGCTGAGCCAAAATCTCATGTGGACTGTTTGTTGCGCTTGGGAGCTCGAGTGACTTTCCGGGGATGGCCGTGGCACGGGGTGGCCTCCAGAGGGCTAGCACCCTCAAACTTGTCCTGCTGTGCATCCTCTCTGGGGTACCTGGGGACCCTGAGCTGGGGTAGCCTCACTCTGCTTGATCTTTTTGATCTGAATCCACCCAGGATAGTTCTCCAGCTTTGGGCTCAAGCCTGGGCAGGTGGCAGTTCCCACAGCACTACAATAAGTAAATGGAAGCCCCTGCACCCTTGGTCCCAACCATCTGCCCACAGCCCCTCCAGGCCCTGGGGTGTCTTCCTGACCTACAAACGTTCCTATTTGATTAAGAACGATCGGGCTCCTCTTCCAGCCTAATGGAGTGCAGTAATGGCTGAGGCGTTGGCGGGTGAAGGGGCTCCAGGGGGCCGTCCAGATGCATTATGGGAGGTGGTCAGCAGCAAGCGGACAGCTGTGGTCTCTGCTCTTCCCTTGGGATGGACTCTGTTCTCAGCACTGCCCAGTCTGCGTCTCAGACCTGGAAGTCCCAGGCGCCTGGCCTTTCTGGGAGCCACGCTCAGCTCGCCTTGACCCCACCCCGAGGACCGAGTCTACTGGAACAGCTTCTACAACTTGTGGTGCAGAGAGGGTGGGAACTCCCTGGGCGGGACTGGGCCAAGTCTGGGAATCTGAAACAGCCCCAGGACCAAATCCAGAACAGGACTCAGGAGGTCACTTCCCCAGGTCACTCTGTGTCCACACTCCAAGGACTCACCTTGGGGCCAGCACCAAGGTGCTCTGGGCAGGAGTTGAGGCTGGGTGAGGGCACAAGGAATCCTGGAGTGGTGGTTGACCTGGGGGTCTGACCACAGCCACTGAGGAGGCCCATTTCCAGGGGCCACTGGCAATTGTTGGCCATGTGGTCAGTGCTGCTATTGGGAAGGGGAGGCCCCAGCTTCTCTGTAGGCTCAGGAACCCCTCAGTTGGTGGCCCTGTCCCCTCGGGGCTTCCCCAAATGTGCCCTTCGGGCAGAAGGGCAGAGGATCTTGCTCTTGAGGTCGAGCCTCTCCCTCCTGGATCAGGACCCAGGACCCACCTGCTTCTGGCCTCCTGTCAGTGTGGCAAATCTAGAATAGGTTTGTAGTCGGACCGTTCAGCCCACAGGCCCACATCTCCTCGGGTTTTCTGGAGTGTCCGAGGTGCTGGGGTGGGATGTGTGTCAGGGAACGGGAGCCAGACTGGGAGAGGCCTTTGTGCAATGCTGACAGCTGGCTCCAAGACCCTGCTCTATCCTGGCGTGGATGCTGCTCCAGGGGTAGGGTCCTCGCTGTGCTTGTGGTGGGGTAAAACAGCTCTGGTGACCCCACAGCTGCGGGCCTCAAGGGTGCAGTGTGTGTCCCAGAGCCAGAACTGGAGGACACGGGCACCCCCTGCTGCCCTCGGACACCGTCTCCTTCCTCAGGAAGCCCATACGGAGGTCTGCAGGGGTGCCCGGGCAGCAAGGCCAGGGGGCCACCTACACAGAAGGCTGGTCCTCCTCACAGAGTCCAAGGGGCCAAAGCTGGGTGGGGCAGGGTGGGGAGAGGAGCGGGGTGCGGCTGGGGGTGACCACATGTAGGATCTGCTGCAAGGGCACAGCTGCAGTCCCTGAGCTCAGGGAAGCAGGTCCTGGTGCCGTAGCCTCTGACTCAGGTCCTCCTGCAAGAACGTCGAGAAGCTTCCACTCTCTTGCCATGCAGAGTGTTGAAACTTGTGCCTTGAAGAGCGGGGCTTTGGTTTTTAGAGCAATGGGCTGGGAGAAGGAAGCAAACCCAAGCCCCATTCTGCAGGCTGAGGTGTGGCGTGACCCACCCCCAAACCACTGGGGGGAAAACTGGGCTTCCACCAGAAGCCAGGCTGCAACTGAGAAGCCTCAGGATGCATGTGCAGCTGCTTGTAGGTGTCTCTTCCCTCCATGGTGCAGACCTGTGGTGAGAGGGGCCAGCACTATGGCCCAGGGTGGGTTAGTGGGGACAGAAGTGGGCTCTGGTCTTGGTCACCCAAGGGTGAATGCCGGCATGGGTGGCACATAAAGGGAAGGCTCCTGCAGGACCCAAGTGGCTACCGCAGCCTCATAACTGGTCACAAATGGTGCCTGCCAGAGGTGCAGGGCCAGGTGCCAGATGAAGCAGAGCCCCTGCTACCTGAGGCCCCCAGGAACCCCTGTCCTTCAAGCTGTACTTTGGGGACCAATGCAGGTGAAGGAATGGACACAGGGACCCGAGGCCTAGGGCTGAGACCAGCACATTGCATGCTGGTGCCCTTAATGGGGGATTTACTCAGGCCTCAGAGGGCTCATTAAGAGTGGAATCAGGTTCCCATTAGCATTTCTGAGCCGAAGATGGCAGGGACTGCCCAGAGTGGCTCAGGCATCAGCTGCCACCTCTGCCAGTCTGGATGCTAGCCCAGGGCCCAGGTGGATGGCCTGGACCTTGTGGGGAAATGGAGGCCTGGCAGCTAGGTTGCACAAGGCATGTGGGCTGGGGCCTTTGCTCCAGGACCACATCCAGCTTCAGGAGACCTGGAATTGAGTGGGACCAACCCCAGGATCAGGAAGGGCTTTGTGGGGGCTGCTTGCCAGCGTACCCTAGTTCCCATGTGGACTTTTGGGCATCACTGCTTGTGAAGCCCAGGGCCAGGGCTGGGCACTCTGCCCACCAGGAGGAGGGGCTCAAGGGACGGCATCCCCTTGCTACTTTGCCAAGCCTGGCCACTGAGGCAGGAGGAGAGACTGACCATCGATGCTGGCCCTCCAGTCAGCAGCTTGAGTTTGTGCCCAGCTCATGTGTCACCCCCACCAGAGTGAGGAACTGTCCTTGCCTCTGGGGCCACAGCGTCCTCATCCTCACCTGCAAGGAGGTGGCTGCCAAGTCCCCAGGGCTAACGGGTGAAAGAGCCTTGGTCTCGGGGGACAAGGTCTTGGTCACAGGAGGTGCCTTGAACATCTCTCCACGTCCCATGTCCGTGGGCAATGCCCACTGGTCTTCAGAAGACTATCCGTCCCACGAAGGGCCTGTTGAGCAGCTGCTTGACCCAGCATGTCCTTGCCATCTCTCCAGCCAGGCAGACAGTGTGCACTGGCGGGGCCCAGTGGCCACCTGTCTTCCTGGATCAGGCCCAGGGGATCGCCTGCTCTTTCCCAGCAGACATGCATGCCCCCTACACAGTGGCCAGCCCCGGTCTTGCATGCTGCCTGCTAGTGCACCAAGGAGGATTAGGAACCTGCTCCTCCAGGAGCACACCAAGCTGGGGTGGGGGTGGAAGGCAGGGCATGGTGCTTGTCCCGGCATCCTCTCAGAGGTCAGGTGCCTGGGGACACCAGCAGCCCTGGAGGAAAAGCCAGGCGGCTGGCCCCAGCTGCCCACTCCCCAGCAACAGCAAGGCTCTGCCCACTGGGCCAGGTCCAGTTCATCCCTTCATGTTGTCAAAGCCATCTCAACTCAGGTGATAAAAGGAGGCACACAGGTGGGAGATGGCCCAGGGCCAAATGCTCCACCATGTGGCTAGAGGGGCTAGGAAGGCTGGGAGCCTTGCTCTGCAGGAGCGTCCCTGTGTGTAGGTGCACAGGGGCCTCAGGCAGGCGGGCGTGACCTCATTGTCCTCTCTTCCTGTGCAGTGCGGATGGGGACTTTGCAGTCACCCACCTCACCAAGGCCCACCTGTTCCACGATGGGCGGGTGCAGTGGACACCCCCAGCCATCTACAAGAGCTCTTGTAGCATCGACGTCACCTTCTTCCCCTTCGACCAGCAGAACTGCACCATGAAGTTCGGGTCCTGGACATACGACAAGGCCAAGATTGACCTGGTGAGCATGCACAGCCGCGTGGACCAGCTGGACTTCTGGGAGAGCGGGGAATGGGTCATCGTGGATGCCGTGGGCACCTACAACACCAGGAAGTACGAGTGCTGCGCTGAGGTGTACCCCGACATCACCTATGCCTTCGTCATCCGCCGGCTGCCGCTCTTCTACACCATCAACCTCATCATCCCGTGCCTGCTCATCTCCTGCCTCACCGTGCTGGTCTTCTACCTGCCCTCCGACTGCGGCGAGAAGGTCACGCTGTGCATCTCCGTGCTGCTGTCGCTCACCGTCTTCCTGCTGCTCATCACCGAGATCATCCCGTCCACCTCGCTGGTCATCCCGCTCATTGGCGAGTACCTGCTCTTCACCATGATCTTCGTCACGCTGTCCATCGTCATCACGGTGTTTGTGCTCAACGTGCACCACCGCTCCCCGCGCACCCACAGCATGCCCGCCTGGGTGCGCAGGGTCTTCCTGGACATCGTGCCGCGTCTGCTCTTCATGAAGCGGCCGTCTGTGGTCAAGGACAACTGCCGGCGGCTCATTGAGTCCATGCACAAGATGACCAGTGCCCCACGCTTCTGGCCTGAGCCCGAGGCAGAGCCCAGCGTCCCAAGTGGCGCACATAGCCAGGGACCATCACCCACCCTGTCCTTCTGTGTCCCCCTGGATGCACCAGAACCAAAACCTGCCTTCAAGTCACCCTCTAGCCCAGGCCCTACTCCACAGCCCTCGGAAGCCGAGAAGGCCAGCCCCCACCTCTCACCAGGCCCCTATCACCCACCCAACAGTGCTGGGGCCCCAAAGCCAGGGCTCAACAAAGCCAGGTCCCTGAGTGTCCAGCACATGTCCAGCCCCCATGAAACGGAGGAGGGAGGTGTCCGATGCCGATCTCGGAGCATCCAATACTGCGTTCCTCGAGATGGTACGGCCTCCCTAGATGATGGCCAGACAGCGGGCTCCCCAGCCTCCCTGAAGGCCCGCTCAGCTAAGCTCCCACTCCCAGACCCACTCTCTCCGTGCAAATGCACATGTAGAAAGGAGCCCTCCGTGGTGTCCCCAGTCACTGTGCTCAAGGTCAGTAGCACTGCACTGCCACCCCGGCACCTGCCCCTGTCGCCGGCCCTGGCCCGAGCAGTCGAAGGTGTCCAGTATATCGCTGACCACCTGAAGGCAGAAGACACAGATTTCTCGGTAAGTCTTTGCCCCATGGCTGTGTTGTGAGGTCCTCTGGCCCACATGGGATGGTAGATGCCCTCTTTTCCAGCAAATGAGGGAGAAATCCATGCTCAGATCCCTGCTGCTGTTTGGGGCTCACAGCATGGATTCTGTCCAGAGCCCTTGTGGGTTCCTGGGCTGAGCCAGGGACAAGCAGGACAGGTGGCCCAGAGCAGCTCCGCGCGGTGGGCCCAACAGGCATCCCTTGAGTGTCAGAACTCCTGACACTCAAGTGGGTGGCAGAGAGGGGTGGCCACTAGCTGATCACTCCAGCACAGATGGGTCTGAGGGACTTGGGGCTGTTACTGGCCACTGGGAACCCCCAGCCAGCCCTGCCCAGGTAATGGCAGGGCCTGTGCTTGCCTCCCTGAAGCAGGACGAGGCTGCTCCCTATGCTGGCCTGCAGCCTGAGCCTTTCCTGGGCCTCCAAAGTTGGGCAAAGAGGATGAGGCAGGGCTGGGTGGCCTTGGAGGGCTTCCAGGATGTCCCCCCTCTCCCTACGGCATTTGCCTGCCCGGGGGGTCTCCAGAACTGGAGTCCCTGCTCAGGCAAGGTGGAGACTCAGGATCATGAGATACCTGGAGGGTGCTCCCTGCATCTCACAGGCAGAGCACAGGCCGTGAGGTCAGCCAGGGTCCTCAGTGGTCAATGTCTGTCCTTTGTGTTGACCTTGCCCCTCCTGGGGACCCCCATCTTGTCGCTGGCTCCTCATCCTCCTTCCTCAGTGGAGGGGCCTGCCTGGTGTGGCTTCCAGCAGGTCTGACGTCTGAATCCCTGGAGCTGAGTGAGCCCAGGAACGGAGGAGGAGCCTTGTGTTGCTGCCCTCAGAGCTACCTACTGACCTGTGAAGCTGTGAGGTTATTCTGGAGGTCTCTGAAAAGTTCCAGGGTGCAGAGACCTGGCTGGGGAGAAGCCAGCTCTGGGACATTTTGCTGAAGCTCTGGAAACAAGAGACATGAGGGCGAGTGGGCTGCTGAGGACTGGCCAATACCAGCAGAAATTTAGACAAAATCTTGGGGAGGCCAGCTCTTCCAGAAGGCGAGGGCTGTGGAGCACCTCTCCTTCCCTTTGCTGGCTGTTTTGGCTGCCTAACTTGGTTCCAGGCTGCAAGAGCAGAGCTGACCTACCTCACAGGATGGCCTAGCCAGCAGGGGAGCTGCAGCCTGAGTCATTCTCCGGCTAGGCCAGGCACCAGGAAGAGAGGGAGTAGCTCAAGGCCCTGCAGAAAAGCAGCGCCATAGGGCGGCTGCTCAGCCTGCCCTGGAACAGGATCTATGCGCGGCTTCTTGTTTAGAAGTGACCCCACCCACTCTGAAATTTTCCACAAGTAAGCCTGGCCATCCAGGTTTGGCTTGAAGCCATCAGGTACCTGCAGTTACTTTGATAAGTCAAGGCAGATGTCCCTAAAACAGGGAAACTAAACTCCACCTCTGGCCCACACTGCTAGGCTTGCTTGTCCCTCACGTGGCCTGAGTCTGGGCCACGTCCTCTTCTGGCCCCTCTCACATGGACAGGCCCACTGGCCCAGGTCACCCACTCATAGTCCAAAGGCAGTTCCTATCAAGCCTTGGGCTACCAGGGGTGGAGTTTGTTAGGTACTGACTCTGCACACAGGGTGACAGTGGAACTGGGATGGGCAGCAGCATGAGCCGCAGCTATTGGGTGCCTCTGGCTGCTCGTAGGGCTGTCTCAGAAGTGACTGCCTAAGTCCAGGCCTGGCCAGGCCAACGCAGCACTCTCCCCTGAGCTCTTTCCCAAGGGTCTCCCTGGGAAAGTGGTCCTGTGTCAGTCCTGGTAGATGCAAGTGCCTCCCTTCGCCACTCATGCCTTAGTGCCCATTACAGGGCAGTCCAGGTGAGGATGAGTGCCAGACAGTGGACATGCATGTTAGCTGCTACCAGCCACCTGTTCAGATCCCTTCCACCATCTCCATGGAACTGTGGCCAGCAATACTGCCCTGCCTGGGCCCCTGTGGGGGTCAGGCCATGAGTGCTGGCCTAGAGCAGGACAGGTGGATGGTCAGGCCTCTGTCCTTGCTTTCAGGACCTCTCCACCGTGGGGCCCAGCATGGGGTCCTTAGTGATCAGGCTCTACCCAGCATGGTCCTAGCCCTCGCTCTGATTGGCTAGGCCTGTGGGCATCCCACTCTGGGCTCCACTTTCACATCTGCACAACGTGAGGTGCAGACAGCCTCCATGTCACCCCCAGCTTTAGCAAACCAAGGGCTGAGTTCGTCAGGAACCTCTAACCCTGTGTTGCCCAAGTGCTCTCTCTGCCTCCTTTGGCCTCAGGTGGGGACACCAGGTGAAACTGTCTCCTGCGGTGTGCCCTACAGACGCCCAGCTGCCCCACGCGCTCTGACTCCTGCACCAGCCATGGTGTGCGAGAGGAGCACTGAGTTGTATAACTAGTGGGACAGCGGATGAGGTGTGCCCTGCTCTGTGCGTCACCTTGGTGCAGGTGATACTTGAGGAGATGAGCACCAGCCATACATGCTTCTGGAAGGCTCTTTTGCTGCTGTGAAGCCATGGCAGGAGCTCCAGTGACCCCATGTCTGTGTTTGCAGGTGAGGGAGGACTGGAAGTACGTGGCCATGGTCATCGACCGCATCTTCCTCTGGATGTTCATCATTGTCTGCCTGCTGGGCACTGTGGGTCTCTTCCTGCCACCCTGGCTGGCCGGCATGATCTAGGGATAGAGCCAGTGTGGCCCAGGCTTCTGCAGGACATGTTGGACTGGGTCTGCTCATCCCTGGGCCTCTGGCTCTCTGGGGCCTTGCCAGTGGTCCCTTGTCCCCATTTCTTGTTCCTGCTGTAAGATAGCTTGGAGCCAGATGCCTGGGTGCTGGTTCCAGTCAGGTGGTCCTGGAGTGGAGGGCTGGCACTTGTTTGTTCTGCTGGCAGGGCAGTGTCATGGGCTGAGCCCTGTTAAAGCAACCCCAGCACAGGTGAGAAGGCAACCTCCTGACCTGCAGAAGGCACAGTGTCCCACCTGTTCCACAGGGCCACGAGACTTTGCCCCTTTCAGCCCCAAGTGGCCCTTGGGCCTGTGGGGCCCAGCAGCCAGGCACCTCCCCTGCACCTTGGCTGGCCAGTTCCCCACTGCCCCAAGATCCAGGCCTGTTCACAGCTGTCTCATGCCCACAGTGGGTCCCAGCAGCCTACCTTGTACCAGTCTGTAAGTTAGTGAGACACCTCCCAGAAGCAACATGAGCACAGTCCCACTGGGAGGGGTGTCAGGTGTGGCCCCCTGGTGTGAGACCCTCAGTCCAGAAGTCCAGCTGTCCACCTGCCAGGGTCGTGGGGTCTGGTGAGTGCCCCCAAGGGTCCAGCAACCCCAGAACACAGTGGGCACTTGTGTTGGGGGACTTTCCAGGACAGTGAGGGATCTGAGCAGAGTCTAAGCTCCTGTCCCAGGCCCAGGCCCCCTCTGGGCTCTTCCCCAGCACCCCTGGGGGTTTCTGCCTTTAGAACACCCAGGAGGCCCTCTCTGAGATGCAATAGATTCAAAGAAAGACTTCCTATCATAGTTGCTGTGGAGAGGCCATGTGCTCCTGAGCACAGCTCACCCCAGAATCCTGGGCCCCGCGGGATGGCAGGTCCAGGAGAAAAGCCCTGAGCCACATGTGTGGGCCTTCCTGGGCTCCCTGACAGGCCAGGTCCTCTAGCTGGTTCTCTGGGGGCTGCAGGCCCAGGAGGGCTTCACAAGCTGTCCTTGCCAGAAGTGGTGGGGGAGCTGAGCTTTGCTCTCCCAAGAGAGCACCAGGTGGCCCCTCAGGGCAGGGTGGGGTGACTGCGTGCTGCTCCTGCCTCACCAGGATTCCAGGTGCCCAGAGTGGGCAAGGGCAGGGCTGCCCCTGCCCCAGGTACACCCCTTGGTGGGGGGATAGGCACCTGTGGCAAAGGTGTCCTCCTATTGCATGGTTCTGGTGCTCTCCAAGGTCTGGGCTTGCTAATGGGCAGCCCTGTGCCTCCTCCATCTCATCCATGGCTCTCGGAGCCAAGTTCCCTTGAGTGTCAGGGGTGGGAGGTTTCTGAGAACTGACAGAGCAATTGGGTTGCACCTGAAGCCACAAACCAAGCCCCAGGGACATAGCCACTGCTGCTACAATGCCATTTACTGGTCACAGCTAGAAAGCCCCACCCACTGACCAACCAGCCTCTAAACAAAGGGCTGCTGGCCACTGCTGCTAGGTACCTGAGAAAGAAGGGCCCTGAGTCGGAGGCCTGAGAGGCTCTTGTGCCCAGGAGTGGGCTGCAGAGGACTAAGTTTCAAATCCTGGGCATTCCCAGGCTACCCTGGACCCCACCTGCCATTCCTGGATGGGACTGTGCCCTGCGCTGTGTGGGCACAGACCTCATTATCCTTCAGCTGGAGCCCTCAGGAGCTGAGTTTGTGCTGGGACTGAGGCATCCGGCAGGGACCGTAGGCCTTGGAGGCAGGAGTGGTGCAGAGCTCAGGCGTGAGACCAGGATGCAGTTGCACAAGCGGATTCAGCTGCCAGATGTGTGGGCAGCTGCAGAGTCTCTGGGTGAGCAGCTGCCAATGCTCTTTTCCTGGGCCTGGACACTCGTGCCAGGCCAACCCTTTGGGAATCCAGAGAATCCAGAAAAGGAAAATGCAGCAGCCACGTCCCCACGGTGACCAGACACGACTCCATGTTGATGTGTGACTGAGCTCAAGTTTGCTTACACCAGAGCACGGAGGGAGTCCTTTGGGCCACTGCACTCTAAGAAACAGGCCCAGTGCTGCCTCAAGACCTCGATGCCTAGCACCATCCACAGAAAGCCCTGGCTCTCCTGCCCCACCATCTCTGGGTAGTGGGGCACCTGCCTGACTGCTGGCTGGCACTGGCTGGACACCAAGGGCACTGTCATACCCTGCAGCCCTGACTGTGGCTCCTCCAGTGCAGGTTGGGGCAGCTTGCTGTACTGTCTGTCCTCTGCAGTGGTCACCTGCTGCAGTGGTGTGCCTGTGGGTTCTAGCTGCAGAATAAACAGCCTGATGCTGACCTTCGTTTGCAGCTGCAGCTGCCGTGGTGGTGCGTGCCTGCTCATCCTGCATGGTGTATTCCCATGTCTGTTACTTGTCTCTTGCTTTCTGGGGCCTCCAGGCCTAGGACTGCCCCTGTTGGTCAGCAGACTCCAGGGTGCACAGATAGGTGACACTGGGCCTGCCCCACCTCCTTACCAGACTGCTGCACCAAGCCCATGCTTTTCTGCCCCAGGGCAGCCACATGCACCAGGTGACCACAGCTCAAGGCCAGCTGCAGTTATTCACGCTGGCCACCCCACACTGTTGCATTTGCCCAGCCTGGCCTTTCCCTGAGACCCCAGAGCAGGACGTGGCCTCAGCCTTCCCTTGGCCTTCCTGGCTCCTGACAGGCCTGGTGCCATGTGTCCCTCCTCTCAGGAAAAGCCACAACAACTGTCCTTCAGTCACATCAGCCTCTCAATGGCCCATGGCCTCCCTTGTGCACTGGGGCCTGGCACAGCCTGGAGTTGGTCTGGGCAGGAGGCTGGTCCTGTGGGGCAGAGGTGGCTTTGCAGTAGCCACAGCAGCTGGACAGTTTTGCTTCCCCCCCAGGATGCTTGGCGGTCCAGCCTGAGGTCCACAGCAGGTGAGTGGGCTGATGCATGACTACTCTGTGCTGCCATGATGATGGTCCCCAGCAGAGCAGAGCGGTGACCCACTAAGCTGCGCTCATACTATGCCCCTTCCAGACCAGCTTGTTGGTGGGCATGTGTCATGGGCACGCAGTCACACACAGTACCTGGGGGCATTACTAGGCTCTGGCATCTCTCATCCTGGTCTCTTCTGTTTTAACCTTAGACCCACCAGAGTGGCCCCTTACCCTCAATGGGAGGAGTGTGTATGCCAAGCAGTGATCTGGGGTTTGTGCTGGGTTTAGAGATGAGGCAAGCATGCCCTCCACAGGATTGTGCCATTCCCATGTCCCTGGGGAGCGGCTTCCGGAGTCCCATTCCTGGCTGGTTTTCTTGGTATTTGCCTGCCTCGCAGAGCAAGCATGACTCCGTGGTTACACAACGGATGCATTTCCTTTCAGAGTGCACCTTCCCACTGACGGGCTAGCCTGCCTCGTCTGGGGCTACCCGACTCACCTGGGATCTTGTGCCACATGTCTTGAGCCCGGCTTCCCTTCCTTGACCTGTCTGGGCTTCAGCATAGACTGCACGTGTCTATGGTTGGCTTGTATGGCTGTTCTGCAGCTTGTCTGTCCATTCCCCTGTGGGGGACGTGTGGCTGCTCACTGGGCTCCGTCCATTCTTCTGCGGGGACGTGTGGCTGCTCACTGTGGTTGCATGAGGGGCATGTGGCCAGTTCTGCTGTCACCAGGCCCATTTCCAGTGTCCGTATGGAGGAACCTCCTCAGCAGGACTCTGGGGCTCCAGTCTACACTGAGGTGTCTTGACTTCTGGCAGTCTGGAGAGACGCCGCTCCCACGCTGTGGCCGAAACGTCCTCCTCTGGCCGCTCATGAGGTCAGGCGTTTCACCAAGCATTTTGTCTGCTGCCCATGCTTCCTCTGTAAATGCTTATTCTTGTCTTCTGCCACTTTCCTATTCTCACCACTGATTTCTAATTTAATTCCGAAGTAGTCAGAGCAGTTCCTTGTTTGCTCCAACCCTTCCATGTTTCTCACTTCCTTCCACATCCATGCGGTCTGCTTTGGTCAGTGTCCCACGTACACTGGAACATGCTTTCTGTCATTTGGGGGGATGTTCTCGAAGTGTGGGCAAGGTCAACCAGGTGATGGTGTGCTCAGGTCCTCTCAGTCCTTGTTGATTTTCTGACTGTTTTTTCTGTGGATTCCTGAGAGGGGAGGACGACGTCACCAAGGATCATTGTGGAGCTGTGTTCCCAGAGATGGCCTTCTGGTGTGTCTGCCTCACACGTGGAAGCCCACCTAGGGCCCTCGTGTCCACTCAGGCTGTGTGCCCCTTGGTGGTTTGCTCCTCCAATTTCTTCCCATGGCCCCACCTTCTGTGTCCGGAAGCCTGGAGCTTCTGACCAGGCCTGGCGTTTCGTGTCCCTCCAGCTGCCCTCTGGCCTATTTTCTGCCTGCTCCTCTAGCAGTACCTGTGCTGGTGTGCAAGGTAGGTCTGTGGGCACCGCCAACTGCTGGCCCACCAGCGTGTCTCCCTCCTGGAGTCCTCATGCCCCTTCACAGCAGACCAGGAGACCATGCCTGATTTCCACCGCAGAGCCTGAGCTTCAGAACTTGCCCTGGATGAGCATACTGCTCTGTGTGAGGCCCTTGGTGTCCGTTGCCAGGTGTGGTCACCCCCTCCCCTGGAAGCACTGGATGGCACCCAGTGTGGGCTCTCGTGAGGACAGTGTGGATGTCTGTGTGTTCTGGGTAAACACCTAGTGTTG
Source organism: Aplodontia rufa (assembly GCA_004027875.1). Lineage (NCBI taxonomy): Eukaryota > Metazoa > Chordata > Mammalia > Rodentia > Aplodontiidae > Aplodontia > Aplodontia rufa. The sequence goes on from PVKS010023223.1 coordinate 30,103, forward strand.
CTGGGTCTCTCAGGGTAGTTATGCTTCTGTCTTCACGAGGCCCCACCAAGGCCAAGCATGGAGGCGCCACCTGCAGGCACAGCAACTCAGGAGGCTGAGGCAGGAGGATGACAGATTCCAGGTCAGCCTGGCAACTCAGCGAGACCCTCTCTCAAAACAAAATGTAAGAAGGGCTGGGATGTGGTTCAGTAGAGGGGCACCCAGGTCCAGTCCCCAGAGCCAGCCCAAAGGAGGAGGTCAGACCTTCCTTTCTGTCCTCCTGGGGCTGCTCGCTAAGTCTGCCTGGGGAGTATCCATGGCTCCTGCCCCTGCACACACAGCTGCTGGGTGCCAAGGTCTTGCAGGGTGGAGGCTCACTGGATTTCCTCACCTACCAAGGGCTCTGCCACCTGCTTGACAGTTTCCTCCTCTGACAGACCCCTCCTCCAGTGAGGTCTGCATGGAGGATCTGGGCATCACAGCAGGAAGCTCCGAGGACCTTGGGCATCTCCACTGTCCACTTGGGTGATGATCTGTGGGGACAGCTCTGTGTCCTGGGCACTGTGAGGTCATTGCCCTCCCACTCACTGCCCACCTGCTTCCTGTTCTGCCAGCCTCTCTGGGCACTGTTTAAGTCAGCAGCACTGTGGCCAGAAAACCCAAGGAGAACAGTGCAGAGGAGGGAAAGTCCACTTGGAGCACACGGCTTTGAGCTCTCAGTCCATAGATGGCCGAACCATTGCTCTGGGCCCAGGTCTAGGCAACACATGCAGGGTTGCTGCTCCTCTCACAGCAGCCAGGAAGCAGAGAGCAGGAAGGGGCCAGGGAAGATGCACCTCCCAGGGCCACTCCAGAGATCCCTCCTGCAGCCAGGCCCCTTGCCCACAGTCACCTCCCAGCCAGCGCATGCGAACCAGAGTGGACTGTGTGGCTACAGCCCCCAATCGAGTCCTCACCTCCCACTTTCTGAACTAACAAGGGCATTTGGGGGACTTCCGCATCCAGGCCACAAGGTCCTTTTAATCTTGAGGCTCACATTTTCAAACACTGGTGGTTTTCAATTCCCGCCCAGTCAGCTCACTGACCTTTCCTCTGGGAGCCCTGTCATGTGGATGCTGACGCATACATTTTCTATACTTTTATCCTCTCTGGCAGCTCTGGAGGCTGCTTGGTCCTGACTTTGCAGCTCACCAGTGATCACAGCTGTATCCGCGTCTCACTGGCCTGTCCTATCTCCCAGGTTTTGCACGCACTGTGTTTCTGGTTGATTTCCTTTATTTATGGGTGCTATTTCCAGGTTCAAGTTATTAACATCCTCTTGCCTCTTTGGTGTATTATGGTTTGAAGGTATTAGTGGACCAGAGGAAGCGTGAGTTCCTCCTGGAATGGCATAGTTGGCATCTGTGCTTCTCGGCTGTTACTGCACCTCCTACCCCTGCAGAGCGTGCCCTGTGTACATGTGTGTGTGCAGAGAGGCTGGTGCGGGAGGCTTCAGGGGAAGCAGCTAGCTGCCCTGCAGTGGCCTCTGGACAAACACACCAGGGTGTACGTGTACTGAATCTGCACCCCGGTTCTCACTGCTCCAATGTGGCCCCAGGTGGCTTCTCACCTGTGCCAGCCCCACCCTGGCACCTCCAAGACTGGCTTCGGAGAGGCAGGAACCTCTCAAGTGGTCCCTTGCTGTCCGGCATCTCTGGGGGCTGCCTAGAGACGTGTGTCTGACATCCGCACGGTTCAGGTCGGTAGGTCCTGGCCTCCACAGCCCATCCATGTCCATGGCTTTTCCTCTTCTGCTCCAACACCAGGGCCCTCTCTGTGGCCAGTCACTGGACCTATTCACTTTTCTCATACTTGGCAGGGGTGACGGGTGCCTTCCTCCTGTGACCAGGACTGCTGGTGACCCCCAACACCTGCTTTCCCCTCTGCCCCAGGGAACAGCCCACAGTCTCCCAGGAAAGACCCCATCCTAGTTCCCTTGAGCCAGGTGTACCCATGCAACCTGCCTGGGACCTGTTCTTCCAGCCCCTCTCCAGCCTTCCCTCCCTCCTGCCACCTGAGTGTGACCAGGCAGCTGGAACCAAGGCAGGTTCACTGAGTTGAGCACAGAGCCACAGCTCTGGAGCAGCTCATCGGCCCTGAGCACCTCCCTGCCGCTGTGCTATTGCTGTCTTACTGAAGCCACTGTGATTCTGCTTGTGTTCTTATGTACAGCCACATCTACCCACAAACACACTTATCGTCTTGTTGCAGGTGACTTATCTTCCCGGCAGGGGGAGTTCCAGTCTGGTCTCCCCTGTGGGACTCACGCTAACACTACTGATTTTCTGCATATGGAAGGGGCAACTTGGCAGGCATGACCCTGCCCCTTTCCCCAAGGAGGATGTGACTTCTGGAGCAGCAGCAGCTATCATGTGATAGAAGAGCAGCTCTATGCTGAGGATGGCAGAATGCCCAGGTTCCTGGACACTTCCATGCCATCTCTTAGAGGCTCTTAGGACTTGGTGGGCAGAGGCAGAGTCTACCTAATGATGGTAGACTTTTAAAGATTTGCTCTCTGCTGTTAA
>PVKS010023224.1:0-32651 GCA_004027875.1 Aplodontia rufa
GCAGAGATGATAGAATCTGTGGGACTTTCATCACAGGATGTGGGGGATGAAGTTGTGGGAAGATTCCCAGATCTCTGTCTTGGGTGATGATGCCACCAAACAGGATACAGGAAGAGGAGCTGGTGGAGGGAGGCAGAAAGTGTGGAGGGAGCTGAGCTGTCAGGCATTCATGCAGACATAGCCCAGGGAGAGAGAGGAGTATACCAAGGGCAGCACCTGTGTGACACTGAGCCCCATAAGCCCCACGGGCAAGTAAAACTTGACAGCCAGAGCTTGCAGGGGAAACCAACTGGGACATCAGGTGATGTCCTGGAGGCCTAGAGGTCCAGAATGTCAAGGAGAAATCATAAATGACTGTCACAAGCAAGATAAGGACTGGAAATTGCCCACTACCTGTAAACAGCAGGATGAAGAATTCCAGTGAAAAAAGCTTTTCAATCAAGTATGAGAACAAAAACAGGACCCAGAAGAATTATGAAATAAATGAGTGGTGAGAGGTAAGGAATGAGAAGGTGATAAATGGAGAAACAGGGTTAAACACGGGGTTTGGCTTGCTTTACTTTTAAAATTAGTTGAATCTTCGTCATCTAGAGACAACCGAGGTCAACATTTCGGTGACCCTCCTTTTACCTTCCCACAGGTGTCTCCGCAGCCCACACAACACAGACACAAAAGCACATTTATCATCCATATTATCATGTACTAATTAATTGAATTGTATCGTTACATTTAAATTTCTCTTTATCACTATCACAAACATACACATGAAAGGAAGTATGATCTCCTTTGAATCAAAACCCAATTCTTCTGTGACATGCACCACCCCTTGACAACACAAGCCCATTTCTTCCTTCCGAGAAACACAACCTTGAACAGTCAGCCTAGGAAAAACACACACCCAACCCTCTTGGTTCTGAGAAAGGGAACACAATCACCCAATCTGGCCTGCATCCAGGGATTTAAACACACAATCCTACCAGGAGAGCTCCTGGAGCCATATCTCTGAGGGCAAAAGGCCTCTCCGTAAGAGGGTACTGACAACATACACCCAAAGAGTGCCACCCTATGAGTCATCAGAGAGGGATAAGTCCCACCCTGAGAAGTTTCCACACCTGCCTGCTGTCTCACCCCCATGAAAAGAGCAACACACAAAGCTCCCTAGTGTGGTGTCGCAATGTCAACAAACCTGGGAATACTGGTTGAACTGGCCTCACCAGCTGGCTAGCCACTGGAACTAGCTAGGGCAAGAGGTCAGAACTGTAACCTAGAAAAGGCAGCCCACAAGGACTTGCAGGGAAGATTAGAAAACTTCCCGGGATGGTTAGAAAACTGGGCATTGTGTAATTTTTTGCAGTAGGGGAACACAGCAGCTCCCAAGCAGCTTCATTTTGGCTACAGTTCTCTCCCTCTGCCTCACTCCTACCTACACTGCTCTTAGCCAATGTCCCTTCCATAGATGAAGTTACCCTAGCAGATATCAGAAGGAACATGGTCCATGATGCTTTTCTATATTAATCACCCTCCCTAGTCTGTATACAGACTTAAAAGCACTAATGCTCTCTATTTATATGATAGATAAATCTGAATTTTTATTTTTCTGTAGAGAATGAGAAACTAGTCAGACAGGTTACCTGGAAGGGATATATAAATTTGTTATGTATCAGAAGATAATCCTGTTTCTTGTCAGTAACGTCAAAATCCAACTTTTTCTGAGATGCTTTAATAAAAAGAAACATTACGTATGTTGGTAAAAATTAGGTCCCATTTAGGGGGAGGGATTTCTTTCTACCACTGCTGTAGACTGAATGCTTGTGTTTGCCCCCAAAAATTCACAGGTTGAGATTGAATTTCCAATGTGATAGAGGTAAGCTCTTTTGAGAAGTGGTTAAGCCATGCAGCTGGAGTGCTCATGCATGGAGTTTCTGCCCTCATAAGAGAGACCCTAGAGAGGCCCTCACTCCTTCCACTATGTGAGGATGTAACAAGAAGGCACCATCTATGCACTGGGAAGTGACCCTCGCCAGTCCCTGAATCTGTCCATGCCTCGATCTAGGACTTCCCTGCATCCCAGAACTGTGAGAAATAAACTTCTGCTGTTTATAGGTAGAAAAATACCAATCTATGGTATTTTTGTTGTAGGGGCCTAAATGGACTGAGACAACTATCAGGAATAGGCACTGGTATAGAGTTGATGAAACCCTGGGACACAGTAGACAACACTGTACAGAACTCAAATTCCAGGACATTCCATGGACAACCAACAGGATGGTAGGAGGATGAATCAAAGGGGATGATGGATAACATCACTTCCTGCTGGGCAGAATGCTTCCGAGTCTCCTTAGCTGGGTCTTCCAGGAAACAGGAGAACACTCAGCAACGTTCCTGCCCCTACTTTCATTCACAGAACCAAGTGGAAAATGGTGTAGAATGTAGAGGACGCTCTCTTTGGATAACAACCTACTCAAGAGCATTGTCTGGTTTGGGTAATGATGAAAGGTGTCCCCCAAAGGCTCCTGCAAGACAATCCGTAAGGCTGAGGTGAAATGATTGGGCTATGAGAGTCTTAACTCAATCAGTGAGTTAATCCCTATGAGGGATAACTGTAGGCTGGTAGGGTGTGGGCGGAGAAGGTAGGTCATAGCGGGTGTGCCTTTGGGGTATACATTTTGTACCTGATGTGGAGTTTCTCTGTTCCTTGGAACCATACCTTCTGCTATGCTGTTCAGCCTCACCTTGAGCCGCAAGGAATGGAGCCAGCCTTCTATGGATTAAGACCTCTGAAACTGTCAGCCCCCCAAAAAACTTTCCCTCCTAAAATTGTTCTTGTTGAGTCTTTTAGTCACAGCATCAAAAAGTTTGACTAAAACAGGTAAACTATAGAAAAGAAAGGAAAGAAAAATACCTACACTTTCTCTTCCCTTACATTTTCTCAAGAAGACCCTGACAAATAGGGGAACAGTGCATTTTTTAGGTCTTCAGGGATGCCCCAATCAAGCAAAGCTACTTGGAAACAAGTCAATGGAAGAAAACGCCAAAGTGGAATATCTGTCACACAATATGCTGTAGCTGCCCACAGTATTTCCATGAGAAAAGTTTGCAATTCGTCACTATGTGGAGGCCTGGATCTTCAACCTCCAGAGAGAGATGAACCTGGTAATCCCCCATCATCTGCTTCACAGTGGACTAGATTTACTGTCAGTGGCGTAAGTTTATGGAAAGTCTCTTACATTTCTCCTGTAAATGAGTCTTCAAGGCCTAAGAAAACCATGCATACACAGTACTCAGCACTGATGGACAATGTACTTACAGATTTAATTTGCCAACACACTGAACGCTTAAAACCTGGTGTGTGATTTCAGCAGCTTGTTCAAGTTCTCAGATGTGAAATGTTTCAGCTTCCAACAAAGACCATGAACCTAGTGCTCACGCTGCGTATTTACTATCAAATGCTTCACACTTGGGTTTCAAAGACATGAGGGACGTTCAAGTAGATGCTAGAAAGGTGACACTGCTAAAGGCACGCACAGTGAGGTCACTCGGTCATAAATTCCTTCTCTGGGAAGGTGGCCAAATTTTTACATTGCATTCAGTCATTACACACTACTCCACTTTTTGCTTCGCACAATAATTAGAGTATTTCCTTTAACTTGCAGGTTGATTTTCTAGATACAAGTTTATGTGTTCTTGGATCCATGACTTAACTCCTCACCATCCTTGCTAGAGATCTTATCCTTGTTGACATGTGCCCCAAACAAGTAATCAAGGTTACAAGATCTTATGCCAGAACTTTTTCAGATTCAAGCAAAACAATACAGCTCCAACACAGCAACTAAAGTGTGCATTTGCTTTAAGTAGCACTTTTAGAGACACACATGTATTAAAATGATAAGGAAGAGTAGAATATGAATGGTAAAAGGAGTATTCCCAAATGATGACAAAAATAAAAACTGTCCCGTATAATATGTACCTCTGAGAATAACAACACAGTAAGACATGTAATAATTTAATACTTGTTTGTGTATTCAAATGTTCAGATATTTAAGGGCTTACTATATACATGGCACACTGAAAGCCAATATCAAGAATGCAAAGATAAATGAAGTATTATATTAACAGGCTCACAAAAAGAAAGGAGCAACCAGGCACAGTAATTCCAATGACTTGGAGGCTGAGGCAGGAGGATAGCCAAGTTCAAGGCCAGCCTCATCAACTTAACAAGGCCTTAGGCAACTTGGTGAAACCTTGTCTCAAAATAAAAAAAAAAAAAGAGTTGGGAATGTGGCTCAGTGGTAAAGCACTCCTACATTCAATCCCCAGTACCAAAAAAAAAAAAAAGAAAGAAAGAAAGAAAAAGTAATAGAAGATGATATGTGAAAAAAAACAGTAGTTCTGATAAAATAGTTCCATTAAAGTTCCGATAAAGTGATATGTGACTTATAAGAAGAAAAAATTTTCCAACTGGGGGATTTAAGATGAGAGCATTTAGGGTGGATTAAAGATCAGATACCATCTGTTTAAAGCACAAAAGACACCAACTTATTCCAAAAGAGGATGCTATGTATATGAAGGACCACAAAAATGTAGACCTACTGAAAGAAATGCTTTACATAAGGAGAGTTCTTCATAGTTTACAAAGCTTCTATAATCAATATATTTATTATTTTAAACATGTGGCAACCTAGGTATTACTATAACTATTTTGAAAAATTGGAAACTGAGGGTTTTTTCCTTAAATAGAGAGGACATTGTGTGAGAGAGAGAGAATATCAATTTTTTAATTGAGTTTCTCACATGGCTTTCGTTGCTTGGACACTTAGTTGTATACATGGGTGCTGGGGTTTGAACCCGTGTACTTGCGCATGCCGGGCAAGTGCTGTAATCGCCAAGCCACCACTCCAGCCTAAAACTGAGGTTTAATAAAGGATAAAGAATCTTTTTGAGGTTGCAGAGCCAGAACTGTACATATCAGAGGTAAGCACCAATCCATTCTGTTTTTTTTTTTATTTTTGAGCAACCTTACAAGATTTTAACAAAATAATATAAAATGTGTATAAAATGTGTAAATATTCTGGATATTGCAATTATCCCCAGGAGAGCACCAATCCATTCTAAAGCTGCTAACCAGAGTGATCCTTTCCTTGAAGGATTTCTCAAACTGACAGAGCATCATACCAACTATTCTGCCCATCCTACATGCAGCCAAACCAGAAATCAATTCATTAAAGGCAATGGTAGAAAGTTAGATGGAACAACTGGAATCAATCCCATCATTGAATAGATTATAATAGACGATGGCATATGTCTGGCTCTTTGGTACAATGTACATCTACTTTGTATGGAAAGTAATCCAACAGATTTTGTAAGATCCAATACTGACTTCAGATTGCCACTCCAGAGCAAGAACGTGATTGGAATAGGTGTCTTAATAGGTGTTTCAGTATTACTTCTTCTCATCAAACCCCTACTGCTATAGGTGCTGATGTGCAGCCACACATGGGTCACTATGAGTCTTAATTTCCAAAAAGGCGACATCATGGACTTAGTTTAATTAGAAAAAAAAGAGGTGATTATCAATCTTATGAAATCTGTCTCATTGTGCCTCACTGTGTTTAGGAAAATGGCTGAATAAAAAGTGTGGTACAAACCGGGCACAGTGGTACACACCTGTAATCCTAGTGATGCAGGAGGTTGAGGCAGGAGTATCGCAAGTTCAAAGCCAGCCTCAGCAGCTTAGTGAGGCCCTAAGCCACTTAGTGAGGCCATGCCTCAAAAAAAAAAAAAATAAATAAAAATAAAAATAAAAATAAAAAAATTAAATAAAAAAATGCTGTATCTCAGTGGTTAAGCACCCCTGGGTTCAATTCCCAGTACGTAAATAAATAAATAAATAAAAATAAAATAAAATGTATGACACAGATTAATCAGAGTATCTTAAAGTAAAGGTAACATCTTCCATGTAAAGGGGGAAAGAAAACTTAAATATGTAACAATTGGCATGTTTTCACATACCATACAAGAATCACTTGTCTTACTGAATAATTGATATGATGACCTCTCAAACTGTAACTGTCTCCATTTAGATCAAGCCAAGGACTCCTCAAGGTGAATGAGAATGTGCTCTGGATGCTGCTCTGTACTACTTTGTAAAAATTATACTTTTGACAAGGTTATTTCTAATATATTAGAAACATTATTGACTTTTACAAGCTAACCTTGCATCTGGCCATTAAATTCAGATACTAATTATAATCTGTGGCTCAGCTGGTTGACACAGACAATCATAATCGACAAATAATATTTTCTCCTCTTTTCCAAAGTTTAAGATCTCATTTTCCTTTCTTTTTTTCCTGTCTTACTACATATACTACAAAGTAACAGCAACACTGCTAGGATGTGGAGAAAGAGGAACACTCATACATAGCTGGTGGGAGTATAAACTGGAAGTTCCTCACAAAACTATAAATAGAACTACCCTATGATCCAGCAATCCCACTACTGGGATTTAAATCAGCATATATCCAAAGGAATTTAAATCAGTATGCTGAAGAAACATCTACCCTTGCATTTTTCTTTTTCAGAGCTGAGGACCGAACTCGGGGCCTTGCGCATGCTAGGCAAGCACTCTGCCACTGTGCCAAATCCCCAACCCCTACCCTTGCAGTTTTATGGTAGTACCGTTCACAATAGCCAAGACACAGAATCAACCTAGCTGTCCATCAATGGGTAAATAGATAAAGAAAGTGTGGTATATACATCCAATGGAATATTATTCAACCATAAAAATCAATAAAGTTCCTTTTCATATTGTGGTAATATGGATAGAACTGGAACATATTATGATGCAAGTCCAACACAGATGTCACATATTCTTGATTCTATGTGGAAGCTAAAACATTTACCTCAAAGAAGTAAGAGAACAGAAGTGTGGTTAGCAGATCTTGGTAAGGGTGTGAGAGAAGGAGGGATGGATAAAAGATGGTTAATGAGCACAGGCAGTTGGATAAGAGGAATAACTTTTAACGTTCCATAGCAGAGTGGAATAACTACAGTTGACAATAATTAATTGAATACTTCAAAATAGATGATGAAGAGGATTTTGAAAGCTCTCAACACAAAGAAATGATAAATGTCTGCAATGACAGATATGCTAATTACCCTCACCTGATTTTTACATGTTGTAAACATGTACTGAAGCATAAGGAATCCCACAAACATAAACAATTATTGTGTATAAATAAAAATATATTTTAAAAAAGAACATCAGACAACGTTCACATGGTGCTTCGCATAGGCCAGATATGCTTCTGGGTATTTTTTTAATCTTTGTGACATGTGTATGATATAGATATTATTATCCTCATTTTACAAATGATGGGATTGAGGTAACACATGTTGGAAGAGGTTGCGCCAGGACTACGTGTCTCCCCTCTGCATCACCATGTCGGAACAGTACTTTACTATAGTTGGAGAGAAAAATGCAAGTTGTTAGGCCACAGGAAGGGAGAGGTGAAATCAGGAAACCTTGTCTTGCGCTTGACTCCAGTGGTATCGATATCTTGATGCTGTGGTTTTAAGCCCCCAGGAAGGAGAGGATGAACTTGAGTCTTTGCCAGGAACTACAGAGTTAACTGGAGAGGGTTCCTGCTGCCTTAGAGACAACATCACTCTCGGTCCAGGGTTATTCTAGGGTTGGAGTGGCACTGCCCAGCCGCCAGGTATGAAACTGTCCAGGTGACTGGGTGGCAGCCCTAGAAGACAATGTCCTTCTAAATGACAACATGCTTGACAGTTGCCACATGGGAATGCACCAGAATCACTGCATAAAAGAGAAGGTAATGTCTTCATGCCTCCTGCAACAGGTAAAATGCCATCATCTGATTTTTCTTCTACCCACTCAGAAAAGACGAGTCATTTGTCATATGTGTATGTAGCCAGGAGGAGAGTGGGGTGGAGGTGAAGTGGGTTATCAATGTCTGGAATTCTGTAGCTCCGCTTCAAGGTCATTCATGGTTGTCCTCTTACTCTAGACACAGGGGAGTTGCTCAAATGGAAGGCCTGCCATTTCTCAAGTCCATTTACACCTTGGGAACACATAAAAGACCTTCATGCCTGGTACTCTAATGTGTGTGGGTGGGGGTGGGGGTGGAGAACAAAAGCCCTGGCATCTGTGAGGATTTCCCAGTGGAAGAGCTCTCATTAAGAGCACTACCTACAAACACTCGCTGACAAGAGAGTTAGAGGCAAGGGAGAGATGGAAAATAGAACAATCACAGCCCCAATCAGAGTGCTTTCTCATACCTAAGATTATATCATCCCTCTGTTCATGATTCATATGTCCTGCCTGTGAAAGACTCTGGACCAGTCCCTTCCCTCCAGAGTCCTGAGACTCAAGGAACAATGGAATATACTATGTCCTCCTTCCACTTAACTTACGCAACTTTCTCATCACAAAGGGCCATTCCCACCTACTGCCAAACGGATATCTCTAAAACACAAATATTACGCCGTGAGAATAAGTGCACTGCTCACAAGATATAGTCCAAGCCCTTCTAGAAGTTTCACCAAAATGCAACAGGTTAAGTGCTGAGGCTCTGCAACTGTGTGGCTCTGGGTTTGATGCCCTACTTCACCTCCTATTGACTGGAGCACCCACAGGGTTGCTTTCCTACTCTAGAAAAGGATGGTTCTATAATAATGATGGTAACGTGAGACACACCGACCCAGACACCACATGGTAGGTGCCCCTGAATGCTCACCAGTGTGGACTTATCATCAGCATTGCTGATTATTCTTCCACTCTGCGCATCCATTGCCCAGCATCTAGGAGGTATTCAATTATTCAACTGTGCATCTGAACAGACGCATAGACCTGCAGGAAGACTGCTTCAATGTCCTTTTCCCTCCTTCCTAGCTTAGGCTCTCTTTGCAGTTTCCCGAACTTAAAAACAAAACAACAATGCTGCTGTTAAAATGCTGGAAGGGAGGGACTGGAGCAGTGGCTCAGCGGATACGGACACAGCGCTTGCCTGGCATGCGCAGAGTATGCGAGTTCAAACCCCAGCACCACGCACACAATGAAGTGTCTGAGGAATGAAAGTCACACGAAAAACTAAATTAAAAAAATTGCTTCTCTCTTTCTCTCTCGCTGTCCCTTCTTTAAAAAAAAAAAAATGCCGGGAGGGATAAAGTATTAAAGAAATGGTGATACTCTTTTGCAGGGCAGAAGGGGAATGTATGGATCAAGGAAAGACCCAGATTTTTACCTTATATGGACAGATGCTAAATTCTTAATTTTGTAGTGTTTGAAGAATCATAAGTCATGTAGCTGTATAGTGTAATCTGCAGCGGGTAGACCTGGTTCTCTATGTTTGAATTCTTTCAAAATCTGTTTATTCTAGGCATTTATAGATACCCTCTTTTTTAAAACAAAGGAAGGAGAAAAAAGTGAGGACAGTTCTGGAAGATAAACAAAGCTTTAAAACTACAGGGATTGCTCCATTGCTGTCCCCTGAATGTTTTTTGCCGTGACATGCATGATTGCCGTCAGTCTCATGCACAGTGTGTAGAAAGTAATGTGAACTCACAATCTGTTAAACATTTTTTTTTCAGTTTGGGCAACAATTGGTTATATTCTAAAAATCAACTCTAACACCGATTTTCTAGACAATGTGTGTGACAGCTTCTATTTAAAAAGTTGTAATGTTCGATAATGTAATCGAATATAAAACTGATTGTAATAATAATAAAGACAGTAACCTAGGTTTTTCTATCTCGGGCCATGGATAATTGTTTGCTATAACAGAAGTCCACATCCATACACCAGGCTACTGCAGCAGCCCCTCCTCCAGCTGTGACCACCAAATATGTCACTAGACATTGCAGATGTCCCTTGGGTGGAAAAGTGGGTGCAAACTTTCAACCTGGTTGAAAATCTTGTTCCATGTTAAACAGAAAACAATCATTCCTTTTCTTAAATAGCGAATTATGACAAATTCCTTAACAGATGATTTAATCTTAACCAGTTGACTTATATTACACACATTCTCCTTCACAGAGGAATTTATTTATCATATTGAAAATATATGATCACAATACTTCATGTGATTCATCACAATCCTACATCTTGATACACAGAACAAAGAATTCCAACTGGATGAAGGAAACATATAATTGCCAAGTACAGGTAAAATTATCAAGTCTTTATGGTATTCAGCTTTTAGAGCCTGAGGGTTTTGTATACCATTTTTTTTTCTTTCTATCACCTGATCGTTTACTTCAAATATACTTCTCTAGGGAACTCCTAACTTTAAGTACCAAGTAGTAAAAAGATAAGAACATTTTCTTCCAGTCTAGTATCTAAGATGATGAGAAACTTCTACCAGAAGGCTGCAAAGTGTCCCAAAAGATCACAAAGAATTTTAAAAAGAAATGTAAATCTTTCCTTTCTTTTTCTATTATTAGGAAGAACCTGAAAAGTTGTATTTTGTTGACATAATTTATTTTTAGGGGAAATGGTGTTGTAGTAACAAAGAAAATTCTATAAATAAATTAAAGTCATTAGAAAAAAGTATGCAAGCAAGTACCTATGCCTGAGAGGGAGACAAGGAAGGAGGGAAGGAAGGAAGAAAGTAAGGAGGGAAGGAAAGAAGGAAGGAAGAAAGGAGAGGGAGGGAAATTTGTTTCCTTAAAAACTGGATAAAAGCTTTCTAAAATTCTCAGATGCATCTTCCCCATTTCCTTATTCCTTATATCGTCCTCACTGGTTTTCCCACCAGTAGTTTCCTGTAGCCTTTGCATCTTTCACTCCTGATGGATTTAACTCGCCTGTACAGGAGGGGCCTCTCTCCTGTAATCCTAAAATACCTACTCTGTGAGTGCCTCCCCAGGAACAGAGATTACAGCTCCTAGTCGTCAGCCTGGGTTCAAATTCCCTGTCACTGGCTGGACACTAGATTTCCAACCTTATCTCCCAAATACTCCTCTATCCCACAACTGTTTAAGTGATCCTCACTGTTTCCACAAGCCAAAGCTTTGTTCAAGTGGTAACATTAAAAATGACTTGTCCGCCATGTTTGCCTGAAGTCCCTCCCACTCCCAGGCAGCAGCCACTGCCCCTCATTCAGCAGTCCCATGACATTCAGCTGGCACTCCCATGAGAGCCTTCTCAGGGACTCCCTCCTGTCAACGTCAGGTATATAGCTGGATCTGCCTGTTTCAAAGGAGTTGAAACAGTCAGTCTTGTTCTCTAGGTACTTCTTAGGCATCTTTGGAAACTTACTAAAAAAAAAATTGTCCTTTAAAGATGAAGCAGTTTCATTTGGGTCAAAATTATTACTGAGCCTTTAATCCGTTCAAGCCTATGCAGAATGCTTACAGGATCACTCCTACCCGTGACTGCCCTCAAGGAGCCTTTAGTAATGGGAAGCATAAGAGCCAGACAACTTCTCCTAGGCAAAAATTGTTATAGGGATGCTGAAATCGAAGGAAGAAGAAAGACTATCTACATGGTATGGAAGATGGGAAATTTTTCTGGCGCAAAGTGGTATTTGAGTTAAGACTTCATAATTGGAGGGTGACAATGCAGCAAAGAGTGAGACAAGCAGAGCCTATGGGAGTGATGAACAGCCTGGCATGGCTAGTGGCCAAGGAGTGTCTGCTGGACAGACTTCAGGGCCCAGAATTAATCAAGAGTTTGGGTTCACATGGGAAACTTCTGAAAGGTCCTGTCCAGTTATTAACAGAGAAAAGCAATCTGACAATCACCCATAAGAGGATGTGCAGGAGGATGGTAGGGTCTCTAGAGCAGGTGAGACAGCTGGGCTCAGTTGGAAAGGAGAAGCAGCTTGTTTCAGGATCACAGAAATAAAATGAACAAGACTAGGGCACACAATTACCTTGGCAGCAAGGAGGAGAGGGTCCAAGGTGGATGGAAGATGGGTTTCCCACACAAGGTGTCTGGTTTCATAAATGGAAAAAAAGTTGAGACTATAAAATGTTGTGAAGGGGGCTGGAGCTGTGGCCCAGCAATTGGAGCAATTGTCTGGCATGCACAAGGACCCAGGTTCAAATCCCAGCACCACATACACAGCTAAGTGTTGGAGAAATAAAGGCCAGATGTAAAAAATAAATAAAATTGATTCTTTCTTTCTCTCTCTCTGTCTTGCTCTCTCCTTCTTTCTTAAAAAAAAAAAAGCTGTGAAGGATTTTAAGGAAAAAAAATAACTGCCACTGAACATTAAAACTTATGGAATGCAAAAGACATTCCATAAGAGATGGAATAGTTCAAATATCTATGTGCCCAGTGCATTTCATTTACCCACAGTGATTTTTAACATGTAGAAAATGAAAGCTCTGTGTTTATTTTGCTTGTCTCACACTTACTTGTTGGCTTGACTCACAGTGAGGGGCAAACCCCACAATGTTCTACGAACCAGTTCTGACAAGTCGGAGGTGCTGCGTAATGTACAGCTGAGAAAAATCAACATGGAAGCGTCTGAACCATCTGTCCTCCTGTCTCAAGGGGCAAAACTTTGCACAATACACTTCATTTGCAGTTTTCCCACTGAAATCCACTGCACAACTACACACATGGGTCGGGGTCTTATCAGAAAGCTAGTATACGATTTTCCCTGGATAGTCAGTCAAAAAGGTAAGTTATTCCAACCCTCAGGAGTGGAGTGATTTCCGAAAGTCTGCTAGCATGGAATTCAGTTTTGGAATGCATTATTAAATCTGTTTTCCACAGAGAGAGAAGGCTCAAAGCAATTCCTAAAAGCTAAAAGGGAACCTTCTGAAAGGTCACACTACTTTTTAGAGGTACAAATCCAATATGGAAATCAAATTATGAAGTGAGACAAGTATATTCCCACCCAGGCTATAAACACTCCATTAACAGTGTGGTCACCAGTGGTGTGTTCAAACTTTCCGCCTGATGTTAATCACATTATTTCATAGGTTCAATTATAGTTGAACTGGAGTTAGTCCTCTCAAATACCAACTTTCTGCTGAGTACCTAAACAGAAGCAGAAAAGAAACAGAAAATGGCAGCCTAGGAGTTCTGAACCCCAAAGCCAGCCCTGATTCGTGAGAGTTTTCTGGGTATTTTTTTTTTAAATTCTAGATTTTGTTTGTATATTCAGTATATGATTTGCAAGGATGGTGAGATTAGAAAGGCTGAAATGTGAAATTATCAACTGAGGAATTCTAAAATTTTTGTTATTTTACCAGTGTTTATAGGACAAGCAAAAAAAGCCATAAGGTGGGACAGGAAATAACTTTCCAATGTATGTGTTTATATTCCCTTCTACCATATCTCCCATAAAGTACTATTTTCATTTTCTTTTCCTTTATCAAAATTTTCAAACATATAGAAAATCAGAGTAATGAGCATCCACATTCCCTTTATCTACTTTTAGTAACTTGAACAGTTTGATTGATATTCATCTGCTTTTATCTCTATGCTTTTGCTTCAGTATTTTATATAATTTAGTCATATTTCACCCCTAATTCAGCATGTTTCCAAAAAAGAAGGACATTTCCCACCATTACTATAATGTCAGTATCAGAACTAACAAAAAATAATTTCCTAATATTGTCTCATCATGAACCATCATCTACATTCAAATTTCCTTGAGGTATAAGCAAAGAGAAGTAAGGCTAGCTATACCAACACTACACCAAAGACTGATAACCTTCAATTCATTCTTTAAGCAAAAGTAGATATTTATATAATTTATAATGTCCTTCAGTTCACTGGAAGAGCCTCAGAAGCAAAGTCCTTTTGAACTTCTCCCACCCTTTATTCTGTTCCCATTTTTCTCCCAAGACAGGCCACAGAAACTAAGAATTCTTCTTTCCAAAGCTGAGTCATAAAACATGAGACCCCCTTCTCCCCTAGAGCTGCCATAAAACCCAAAAATATTACTTTAACCTCCCCGACTGCCCTGCCTTTCTGTGCAGGAGCTGGCCATGAAGAAATTCTCTACTATGTCTGATAATAGCTCATAAGACCCTCATTCCTCCACCTGGGAGGAGGGAGTGCCACACAGCAATGAGGTGGAGAGTCTCAACAGACAAGCCTTGCTTGGTCCCCCTCACACTGCTTCCCTTTGTGAAAGAGTTACACTCTTTGTCCAATCACAGTTCTACATGGCTGTTCATCCTCCATCATATCTAGGCATGAAATGCATATTTTTTTGTAACTGGGTCTTTATTCTGAAGGTTCTCACCTCATGCAGAGCTTTTCTATTACTATTGGGGCTTTAGTTAGGAGTGCCGGCCGGACCCTTGTGAGTGTTGTGGAAAGAGATCACACCTTCCCTTGTGCACAGGAACAGCACACGCCTCTTGAGGAAAAAGTGACTGAGACAACTTCCCAGATATGAGGCTGTAACATTACTTCATTAGTTTCTCGCTTTTCTCTTTAGAGTCATTCCATTTAGCCTAAAAAGATTCCACAGGTTGCATTATTCTTTAAACATTAAATATTAAAAAGGCTTAAATTCCTGTATCCTCTCCTGCGTTTCTTTTAACACCAAAAGCTAGGAAAACAATGGATTCCTGCTGCTGTCTTACTTCTCACTCATTTCTAACCTCCTCCTGTAAACTAATTTTCCTGTTTCGTTCTTTGAGACTCCCTGTTGAAGAGCACCAGTTTCCGTAGCCCATATGTGAAAGACTCTTCCCCGGGCCTTTGCTAAACTCCAGGCCTAGCAGGTACCGTCTCCATCAAGCAAGGGGCCCTCCTGGAATCTCTACCTATCTTTGCCTTCTTCTTGGCAATTATTCAGAAATGCGAATGTTACTTGTATGGATATGACTTGTACATCTTAACATCAAAGCTTAAATGTTTATTTTTCTCTGCAGCCAGGACACAAGTGGGGTGCTATATGTGAAAGGAAAGAAAACAAAAGCTTTACTCACCTACTGGCTGATTCTAAGAGATGGGTACGTGCCTTCCACGTAGAAAGTCCTGGTAGCACTTTCCAAGGGATAGTGGCGAGGGGTGCAAGCTATTGAGCCACATACCCTGGGTTCAAATCACACTTGTTGGCTCTGTTAGATGACAAGATCCCTGCACCTCAGTTTTTACTTCTATGAAATGCAGATAATAATGGAACAAACCCCATGGGTTTGCTGTGAAAGTTATATGAAGAAATCAAGGCAAAAGGCTGAGTATTAAATGCCTAGGAAATCATAAGCATTAATTATTGTTAACTGTAACCTAAAGATTCATTTATGAAAAATGGTTACTCCTTCGATCTTTACTATTTATTAATGGCAAAAACGGCTGGGATAAATGTTCCTTGAAATACTATATTAGTTTTTAGCACATTTTAAAAGGAAGTTCAGTTGCTTTCCACCTTATCTCAGAAGCTTTATCCCATGTAACAGAGAAAGTACACAAAGTGTTGTTTGGCATTAGCAGTTACTTTTGTAAACTGATGATTCACACTAATTAAACTTGCAACCTCCGAGAATAAAATTAGCTTGTTCCAACATTTCTTTTTGTTCCGTAATTACAATTCCAGGTTATGTTAGATACCACGTTACTATAATTTTGCCCATGAGACAGACATTGAACATCCCATATTTTTAAAAATAGGCACCGTGGATATAAATCCAGGTGCTTGCTGAATAAGGGCCCTGAAGACTGCACAAGCATTTCTTACCAACCTTGCCCGCAAGTGTCACTTATTTCTGCACATATTGCAGCTCGGAGGGAAGGTACCGAGATGGTTTTAGCTTGTTACAGATTCACCGGATTTGCAGGAGGATGAGCATTTAAAAATAGAAGTCAATCACGGCAGGAGTTTATCTCAGATGCTTATGTTCACGTAGCAATCTGTTCATCCACGATGATGGCGAGCCCTCCATCAAACAATTTAGATTTTCATAAACCTACTCAGTGTTCCATTACTTTGCAAATTGGTGGACCACAGATACACAGACACCTCACATTCTGATCCAAAGCTGTGTCTTGGTAGAGTTTTCTTTGGTTTTTATGAGAGGTGAGAGAGAGGAGACCCTTATTCCACATTCATCATGCACCTGCACAGTGCTGAGTAATTTACATGAGTTAGATGTCAGCGAGTCTTCAGTGTTTGTTATGGTAAATCTCCATTGCATGGAGTGGAGACCTGGAGCTTATTTAGCAGGGTAAATAAAATTCTAGAGGCTGTGGTGTCCAGGTCTTTGTGAGACCTGAAGTTTAGATTCAGTTTAAGGAAAAGCAGTAGCACATTGTGAACACTAAATTAGGTTTTAGGTCCTAGAAGAGGGTCACATCGCTGAGACGTGCTTTCACGGCAATAATTTGGGTTTGCTTGATTGACTACAGTGAGGTCAGAGACAAATTTGATTAGTAGATGTATAAAAGATAAAATGAAAATCATTCATCTTTAGGAACTCTTGTCTTAGAATTAAGTTGTACTAGGATTTGAAAACAGCTTTTTTTTTTTTAAATAGGTATTCTTGGTTCAGTATGTCAGGGTAAAAGAGGGGGAATGGTGGCCATTCAAGGTGAGCCAGGGGTGTCTGATGAAGTTCCAGGCAATTCTGAAGCTACATGTTCTGAGTATGCAGAATGCAGGAAAAAAATCTAGGTTCCACATTGCTTGTTTCTTAGGAAATCTTTACCCTACTGGTAGCAATGTAAAGTCAAAAAGTTTAGATGAAATTCACCCGTGATGCCTTTTCAATAAAACTTGTGTGAAAGAAGCAATCTCTTTGCTCAACACGATGTCAATTTCTCTGACATCACGATGACATCAACACGATGTTTGATTTCTTCACTGTTAGGAAAATATGTGATGCTGACTGAACACATTTTTTCTCTTGGAACTGATGATTTGTTATATCAAGAAAACTTGCTTTCCAAATTTAAAACTTTTTTTAAAAAAATCTTTTTGCCAGAATGAGGAAAATTTGTT
Organism: Aplodontia rufa; assembly: GCA_004027875.1. NCBI lineage: Eukaryota > Metazoa > Chordata > Mammalia > Rodentia > Aplodontiidae > Aplodontia > Aplodontia rufa. The sequence goes on from PVKS010023224.1 coordinate 16,932, forward strand.
TTTGAGGCATTAGGGATTGAACCTGGGGTGACTTAACCACTGAGCTACACCCGCAGCCCTATTTTATTTTATTTATTTTACTTTATTGTATTGACAGGGTCTCACTATATCGCTGAGGCTGGCCTCAAACTTGCAATCCTCCTGTGTCAGCCTCCATAATCTTCGGGATCATAGGAGTGCGCCACTGCCCCTGGCATGAAAGAGGAAAGTCTTCATTTGTGCAAAGCACATCTCACCATCTCAGAATTTGGAATAAAGAATTTTACACTTCCATTTCAGACTGTAGTACTGATACAAACTTTAAGTCGTTGCTAGCTTCTCCCATAGATTTATGAAATTATTTCTTTTCACATAAGGAATTTCATGAAAATCTCTGATATGGAACAAGGGAAAGGCACTCTGAGTTGTGAATTTTCCAAAGGGCTGAGGGCTGGAGTAGTGGCTCATTGGTTATGGTGCTTGCCTAACATGCACAAGTACATGAGTTCAAAACCCAGCACCAGGTACACAACGAAGTCATGAAGCAATGAAGGCCACATGAAAAACTAAATAAAATTGATTCTCTCTTCAAAGGGCTGAATTTCACCACTTTCCAGAGCATGTGTGAACACTGCTGCTTTGTGTGGCTGCCCAGACTGTGCACTGTCCAACTCCAAGGGACTATCTACAAAACCATGACGGGAGAAGCCCTCCCTGGAGCAGGACAGTGCCACAGCCCTGACTGAAACAGTATAACTGGCTGAAAAGAAAGTTCTCTACCTACACCAGATGACAAGGGCATGCCTGAAAATGATGGAGGGAGCATGTCGCCTAGATGCAGATGCTAGCTTCAATCCCAATAGGCATCATGGGACAATCTGGGACAACATGGACACTGACGTAAGTTAGGAGAGTAATGCACTATAATCCATCAAATGACACAGAATCCGTACTTCATGCTGATCACAACAGGTAAGAAAGTAACTAAAAGGAAAAGAAAGAAATGTTTTCCTTCCAAGGGAATGAAAGCTAACAAATATAAGAAGGAATGACAGAGTAAAAGTTGTGGCACCTTCAAGTAAAAACTGAATTAAACACATGAATAATCAGTGCAGGGAGGAGGGGCAGGAACCTTGGGAGCAAGGATACTTACAGTGCCTCAAGTATCCTCTCTCAAATTTCCTAGTAATGCTAATTATACAGCAAAGGAACCAGAAAACAACTTAACCAAGGGATCAAAACTGACATCACCATTAAGGGGCAAATGAGCACCCCTTGTCCTGAGCTGTGATTCCTGAGAGGGACTCATCACATGCATAGTAATTCAGCCACAAATGCATACACTAAGTCTAATCACAAGGAGACAGGGAAACCCAAGGGAGGGCTATTCTAAAAAAACAGCTTACCCCTACTCTTCAGAAAGTCTACATCACAACACACACAGACAGCTGAGAAACTGCCCTAGATTAAAGTAGCTAAAGAGACATGGCAGTGAAATACGATAAGTGGTCCCAGACTGGATGCCGTCCTGGGGGGAAAAATGCAATGAGCAACACTATGGGGACAACTGACAAAGCTGGAACATGGGCTGTGGATTAAAGTATCAAGTGTCCTGAATTTCCTAACGGTTACATAAGAGGGTATCCTTGCTCTGAGGAGTGAAGTATTAGGGGGTCATGTGCTGTTTACTCTTCTATGATTCAAAAGAGAATAATGTGTGCATATCTACCTGTGCACTGGAGAGAAAAATGATTAAAAACAAACATGGTGGAGCTGGAGAGGTGGCATGTGCAAGGACCCGGGTGTGATCCCCAGCACCCTGCACAACTGAGCGAAGAGAAACAAAAAACATAAAAATAAATAAAAAATTAATTCTTTCTCTCTCTTAAAAAAATGGCAAAATGATGCTAAAATGGGCATAACTGGGTAAATGATATAAGGGAGCATTCTATTGCAGCCTCAAAATAAAGTTTCAAAAAAGCAAAGCAAAACAAAACAAAACAACTGTGAGGGTCGATGTTGGGCTGGCTTCCATGAAGGAAATGGAGCTTGTAATTAATGTGCAAGATAAAGAGTTAAATCCTTGGAGGCATTTTGCTTAGTAGCATTATCATGATGGTCACCATTAACATTTATGGAGGTCTTTGAAAGTGCTAAGTGCTCTGAAAAAGGGTTTCAGGAGCATTGCCTGTTTTGCCCTTCACAAGCACTTCAGGAGAAGAGCACTATAACTGCCCCACTTTAGAGATGAGGAAACTGAGATTTAGAGAGGTCTACCAAGTAAATTGCCCAAAGTTATAGCTTTAATGACAGAACTGGGACTCAAATTATGCTGTTCGATTAAAAAGCTAAGTGTGCTTTAATTATTAACTGTTTATTAATTTTCCACAAAGCATGAGAAATTAATCTTAGCCTAGATGAAATTTCTACCCTTGATCATAGTCAAAAGTCCAAGAAGCAATCCTAGATGAAATTTCTGACAAAGTAGTCATATGTGCATGGATCAGGGTAAGCTAGAGACCTAAATGGTATTTTTGATCTCTACAATGTACTTCATGTTCTTTTTTCTCTCAAGGGCTGAATTTTATAATTAATACTTTTTTCAAAACAAAACATATGCTACTACAAGATGGACGTGGTCGTACACACATGTAGTCCCAGATACTCAGGAAGATCACTTGAGCCCAGGAGTTTGAGACCAGACTGGGAAACATAGTGAGACTCTCCTCCATCCCCCACCAATCTCAGGGGAAATAAAATGGTGTGCATGTGCCACCATAACCTTGAAATAATCATATCCAGACTCAGGAGTCTCAACTTCATACTGTAATCAGAATACCACACTTTCTTCTTTATTGGTTAGCTCATAGTATTTTTTTAAAACTAGTAAATCACTAAATTTCTTTTTAAACTTTGTCCAATCATATCTAGCTATACCTCAAAACTTCTAAGCTTCCTGCTAGAGCAATTCTAGCAGACATCTCAGAAAACTTTGACACTCATCACCAACCATCCATTCTGTCTTGCCTAATGGTAAATGATCTCATAAACCATTTGATTCTATTTCAAGTTTTGCTTTTTTAAATATGTTTTATCTGCTTTCCTGTAAAGTGGTGTGATCTTACTGTCCATATTTCACTTTAATCTTGGCCCCTCAATTTCATTAAAAACAATATGCATCATTTGCAACATGATGCCTGGTTTCCCAGTTATGTATATCATCACCTTCCTTAAAAACAGTAAGCTGCTGAGTGTACTGTGTCTTGCTTCCCAGTGAAAGCTGGATGGCTGTTAATATAAAAAACATATGTTCACAATACTAAAATATTTGCAAATATTCTCAGGTGTTTAGGGAAATCTTCTCATCTGACATTGAGGAAGCCCATTCCCAATCTTGGTTGCATTTTTAACCACGGGGAGGTTTTAATTGGTTCTATACTTCAGACCTATTAAACCAGAACCTCTGAAGTTAGGACCCAGCAATCAGTCTTCTAAATCTCTCTAGTTAATTCCAGGTGCAGCTAAGTTTGAGATACCTAGATCAAGCGTCCATGTCCATATAGAAGTATCTTGTTTCTGTACGGATCCAAAAGATATGCAGGAGTTCTTTTTTGTTTATTTTTAAGAAATGGTTTAACTTGCTAAAAACTATATAATCCAGCTGGTGAAAGAAGACATGTGCATATATGGGAAGAGGTAATTGAATGAAGAGTGACCAAGTGAACCAAATGAATATGACACATAGTAAATACATGGGAGACCTCATGGGGCAGTAGAGAATCCCTGCACACTTTCAACCCAATGACAGGCTTTGAGAAGCAGCAGGGCTGAGGGAGGCAACTCTAGCAGGGAAAATGGTACAAATGGAAAAGTGTCCAGGTATTTAGGAAACAGCAAGATAGTTCATCTAACTACAGTGGAAGGTTCGCTTTTCAGAGTAGAAAAGGCTGGAGAAGTAGCCTGGAACTCTGAAGGGCCTTACACAACAAGGTGAAGAATCCAGCACAATATGAAGTCTCCAAAGGCATTTAAGGAGGTGATCTTTGGGTCACTGATGTGACCGAGGTATTCACAATGGTTTTGGGGTTAAGAGTAAAATTATTCATCTACTGACAGGATACAGCAAGATTAGGTGAAATCATAGATGTGCATGGCACAATATAGCAATTTACCTTTCTTTTTAGTTTTCTACAAAGAAGCCAGAATTTGAGCTTGCTAAAAATAATGTGGATCTCACCTGTTATGGGAACCACATGGAGGAGAGAATGGGCAGTCTTGAGGGTTTGTGCCATTCTCTGCCCCTCGGAAAACTGGCCCATTTTCCTGGCTCCTTTTTCCTGAGTGCAATCTCTTCTGCACCTAAGTGTTTCTCTATTTTTCATGAAACCTACTCATAGGGCAAGAAAATATTCTAGAGGACAAAGATTAAGGTCAGAGAAATTTTCACTTTCTTAAAATAATTTGAATAAGGATTTTTGAGTAGCTTAGTGATCCCTCAGCCATATCTGAAATTCAAGATTTCTAGGAATCAAAAAGGGTACCAAAGCACCCATTCATAAAATATTTCTCAAAAAAAATAGACAATGGGATCATAGCAAGATCTTTTTTCCAAACAGACAACTTGCTCAGAAAGATCAAGCACAACAGGTCAGTCTAGGGCTGCACGATTTATGTTTAGTTGGTTAAAATGTTCTGCTATTGACTTTTAAAAAACTGAACACTAACAGTGAAAAACTTAAGATCCTTTATATAATGAACTGTAAGCACAACAAAATGTAGAACAATATTAGCTTGTTTTTTAAAAAAATATTTATAAGCTACTGCTACTGAAAGTTTATTCAAGCCACTAAATATATCCCAAACTCAGTGCTGGTCACAGAATAGGCTCAGTAAAAATAAGTTAAATGGGGGCTGGAGCAGTGGCTCAGAGGTTATAGCACTTGCCTGGCATGTGTGGGTACACGGGTTCGAACCCCAGCACCATGTATATAACAAAGTGTTGGAGCAACAAAAGCTACATGAGAAACTAAATAAAATTGATTCTCTTTCTCTTTCTCTTACTGTCCCTCTCTCTCTTAAAAAAAAAAAATTAGTTAAATGACACTGCTGAACTGAACGGAATTCAAAGAGAAGTGAGCAGGCAGCTATCACCCCTACTGAACTGGAGCAGTGAGGTCATTAGGGGCTCTGTTTAAAAGCCTCCTCAAAAAGGGCACACCCAGATATCTGAACTTACAAGCCAATACTTTTAAAACCAGACACAGTGGCCACTTGTGAAAGGGCACCTCATGAAATCATTACATCGCTGTCATTCGCAAAAGCAATGTTCAAGTTACACAGGGTTACTCAGAGAACAAGTGTGTGGAGCTCCAAAGTTGGCGACATGTATTCATTTTCATTCCAAGATGACAGAAAAGTTATTTGTATTGATAAAATTTTCATCTTTCAAATATCCAGCTGCATCAATTAGAAATATCAATAACGAATGCCTCTGAACTTTCACTGACAGGTAAAATAATCACATAAAAGTGTTCAATTCTTTTTCTTAGTCATTACTCTTTCTAGTATGTGGACAAGTCCCATTTTCCCATTGTGAAGGAAAAAAAAACAAAAACCTATTCAAGTCCCCTTCCTCTCTCCCTGACTTTTCTTGCCCTTTGAGAAGAGTCTTACCTGCATAATGTACTGGAATCTCAATCTTTGGCCCAATGACATAGTGGCCCTCTTCCAGGCTATGGGCAGTGATGGTGGTCCACTGCCGGCATGAATGAATCAGAAGGTAGTCATGCTCCCGCAGGCCCTCAATGCACTCCCCTGGAAGACATAATTTCATACAAGAAACTTAGTATTCACATTTCCATACCTGAAAGAAAATTTCCTGAGTTAAAATTTTACTAATGCAGAAATTGAGAGCTGATTCCCAAGATGAGATAGTTTATCATTTCCATTGGCTTAAAAAAAAATGTATTCCATACCAAGTTGAAAACTGCCCATAGGGATTTCATAAAAACCCTACCTATTTGGCAAAGTAATATTCAAATACGTCATTGTATTTCAATGATAATACACATTGTTAAAGGGCCTGCAATACTTTGGCACTATTTATATGCATCGTATATATTATTTCATGTAATAAGACAACTTTATGAAGTAGGTATTGCTCCTCTGTAAATGAGAAACATCAAGGTTCAGAATTTTAGGTGACAAGCCTAAACTCAGATTTATTAAGCAAAAAAGTAGGAATTCAAACCTGATCTAGATTGATTCCAAAGCTTGTGCTCTTAATCACTATAATAGAACTATCAAAAATGAACTTATGTCTCTGTTGAAAGAGTACTTGAAATGAAAAGCCTATATTTCCTTTTAAACTTTATATGTTTGCCAGTTCTCTCTGGCCTCCTACCAAACCTCCCAATCAATTAAACATAATGAAGCTTTATAGTATACAAACAAAATTATTTTTCATCTTAATATTTTCTGGAGTACCTTTTTAGCCTTTGAACTGATGGCAAACTATTTCAAAAGAAATTCACTCCCTGAAACATTAAAAAAAAAAAAGATCGCTTCTCAGATGGAGACATAATCCACTCCATTAATTCTGGGTTAGTCCTTTTAAAAGTGCAGTGAAAATATCTGAAAAGGCTAATTCCTTTACATTGAAAATTGCCTTCCTTATTTTTGATGTTAACTTTATTACAATAATCAAGAGTTATTAGTGATGTGTGTGTTTTGAAGTGGCATCTACAGATCTCTCTAAAATTAGAAGACTCAGTACTTTTCAGATCAATAGAAAGAACAGTAATGATCAACTTGGTTATCTCAACCATAAACAATCTAATTTGTTTCCAAACCAATAATGCAATGATCCTTAAAACAATCTTAAAGCAGGAGTGCTGTATCTTTGTACTAGAAAATAACTAAGAGTTAAAAGCTTTATTTTTGAAGCTAGGAGAGCGGGGTTACAAACTGGAGGCAGAAATACATGAGCAGGAAGAAAGGATCTAACTCATCAGGGGTCAGTTTCCAAACCAAAGTCCCTGCCCTTCATCTTTGGGAGGACCAGGTTCTTCATGAACTCCTCCCCTGGGGGACACTGGTCCTCCAGAGCCCTCTGCAAATCTCAAACATATTACAACAGCAAGACAGCAAAGTCAGATTGAGAACCCCTGCTCCAAAGGTGAGATCAAGCACCCAGGAGGGGCATGCAGATAGCAGGCAGAGGTACTGGAAGTTCAGCAGACCTGGTCAGTGCTGTGCCACTGGCCGCTATGTGATCCTGGGCAGGACCCTACTTCTTTTTACCTGTAAGATGGGGTAAACAGAGCAGTTGTGAAAATATACAGTGACAGCAAAGGGAAATGTATAGCAACATGCCTGGCATACCAGTAATGATCAAGAAACGTCAGTTATTAACTTCACTGCATGTATTTTTCCCTAAATTTAATGCTCATGTAAACAATGTAATTTAGTTTGTGTTAATTACCTTCAGAACAGTCAAGCAACTTGCTCAGAGCTGCACAGCTAGCAAGGGGCAGAAACTAGCTTGAGGGTCTCTCAATGTTTCTCTCTGGTCATTTTCCAACACCACATGTCTTTTACATCTAAAACAACCCAATAAGCAGTTACTGAAGAATGAGTAAAACTTGTAGGTTTCCCCCCGCCCTCTGAGCTGGTACAAAAAGCAGGGTTCTAAGTACCAGGGATACATCAGTGGACAAAGGAAGTACCAAGTTCTCTCCCAACAGGGAGGAGACAGCAACACCAAGGGCCAAGGACAAAAATGAATAACTATATTACAAATTAATTAGAGGGTGGGAAGTCCTGATGAAAAAGAAAAAAGGGTCAAAGGATCACGCATGCCTAAGAAGGTGGCAGTTTGCGTGTTTGTAACTTTAAAATATTCCTTTATCATTTTCCCAACATTTGTTGAGCACAAACAGGCAAAGTGGGGCTGGTACAACTTAATAATCAAGGAGACTTGGTTCTTGCATTCAAGAAGTCCACATTCTCAGGGCTCATGTAATTTTATGTCAGGAAGGGCATGACCCACGCAGTGCAAAGGGACAAAAAAATCTAGAGTGTAGACAGGGACTCCAGCAGAGGAGGTGAAGGACAGTGTTCACGGAAAACACAGCATTGGGCTGCTCCTTGTTTGATGAATGAGTTGGGCTTAGGCGAGAGGAGGCGACAGGGAGCTATTGAAGGATAAGGGGATGACCAAAGCTCTGCTTTAAAAAAATTAATCTGGTGCTATTACAAAAGATGGATGGGAGCAGGGAGAAACCAGAGCCATGGGGCATAGCCAGGAAACTCGGATAGAACACACTGCCATTCTGGGGAAAAAGAAAAACGCCGTTTTCTGCAACTAAATTGTTATATCATAAAAACTGTTTTAATTTTATCCCACAGTGGGCTCTAAAGAGGCAGCCAAGAAACAACTGCAGTCAAGTTAATCAAAATGAAAATTTAATGTTAAATCCTACTGCTTGCTGGTGTAGTAAACACTCCAGCAAGAGGACTCAGAATGTCTTTCAAAGCCATAAAGTAGTAAGAAACCAATGTCTATTTTTCAGCTTATGTCCATATTTTTTTAAACAACTGATCTGTGTGCCTGCTTTAGGCCAAATAAGTTTCGCAAAAATTGTCTAGAAACAAAACTTAATATAATCACTTAAAATATTCTAGGGTAGGCCACTAATAGAGATCCCACATTAAACAGATTCATAAAGTAAACATTTTGTGATATAATTATCCTGTTGCCTAACTACTATGTATAACATACTAAAATGTACATATTTAGTTCAATGATGTAGTAACATGAAGTCTAAAAGAACTGTGTGTCAAATTCTAAAATATGTGAACATCAAACTGAAATTTCCCCACATCTACCATGCTTCCAGGATCTTCTTTATTTGCCTAGTTTGACCTGGCACCCCTCAACGGTAAGTCTTACATACCTGCTAAAATAATTTTTAATGCTAGGATAACTTCAAAGTAAGTATGCTTTAAAAAAAAGATTCCATTTCAAAACCAAAATAAGTATTAATAAGCTAGACATGCACAAATGGGATACACACACCTGCTTTCTGTCCTTTGGCTTCTGGGCCAATACCTATTCCTGAGTCACCTTTGTCTCCCCTTAACATCAATCACAATACTAGCAACCAGATAAGGCTCCACCCTCAGCAAACTTACACACTCTCTCCCCTTTATACTTTAAAAAAAAAACTGTTATTGGTGGATTATAATAACACATAATAGTGGGATTTGTTGTTAAAGATTTGTATTGCACACAATATAACAATTTAAGTTGGTTCTCCTTTACAATCTTACACATTTCTTAAGGGTTTACTTAGACACAGATGACTCCCCAGTCCACGCTGCCAGTTGCTAATGTCTCTTCTGACCACCTATTCTGGATTTTGATTTGTACATTCCAACTGATATCTTCCTGCCATTCATTATTACACAGTGTACATTTGTTCAACACACACTTACTGAGGGAGGACCAACTATGTTTTAGGACTGGGTAATACAGTAGTGAACCAAGCTCCTGCCCTCACAAAGCTGTCCTCTTGGATTTTCCACCTTGCTTGCTCAATGTTCTAATTTATTTAAATATTGCTATGGATGTCTGTTAAAAATATAGTAGCCAATTCTTCTGCTCATGTGATTTCAATGATTCCCATTCATTCCTTGGCCCAACACTCCAGACCCTATGATTTAGTTCCAACAGGTCTGCTACCTTTTGTCCCCACCCTTGGGACAGGGGGAAAGTTAGGCAGTAAGCGCAGGCAGAATGATGGGGTCAGTAAGGAGGAAACTGGTTGACAAGAGGGCAAAAAGCATCTGCAGTTACAACCCCCAGGTGCTAACAAAGCCCTCTACTATCAAAGGTGCTCCAGACACATGCATATCTTCTGCTGATAAAGGTGCTAGAAGGCCCAGGACCAAAGACTAGATCAGACCAGAGCTTCTGAGCCCTTTTCCCAGGCATGGGGGAAGGAAGGCAGGAAGGCAATGATTAATCAAAGATCCTTTTTATTTTTCAATTTTAAGAGAGAGGAGGGCAGGGAGGGTGGAGGGAATAGGAATCACATCAAGGAGACCAGAGAAGTACAGGGAATCAACTTAGAGGGGAACCTTTGACTTCCATGAGAAGTCCAATTAACATGGGGGTTTAATAAGGGGAAACAAGGAACCATGGGGAACCCAAGGGGGGAAAACATGGAATGGCATCAGCCTTGGCTTGCTCAGTCATTATACATTTGTTCTTGATTGTTTGACAATGATTCCCTCCAAAACGTAAGACCACATTTAACAAATAAAAGAGAGAGAGAGAGAGAGAGAGAGAAAGAGAATCAATTTCATTTAGTTTTTCATTTGGCTCTCATTGCTCACTTTGTTGTGTATGTGGTGCTGGGGTATAAACCTGCGTCCCTGCTCACAGAAGGCAAGTGCCGAAACCACTGAGCCATCACTCCAGCCCAATCAATCAAAGATCTTAAGAGACTATAAGAAAGATGAGTGGGACCCCCTCTTTTGAGTTCTGGGCTCTGAGATTCCCTTCTCCTGGAGAAGTCTTTTCTTCTTATCCTTTTTCTTTTCTTTTTTAAGAGAGAAGGACAATGAGAGAGACAGACAGACAGAAAGAATCAATTTCCATTTAGTCCTCCACATGGCTTTTGTTGCTCCAACACTTAGTTCTGCACCTGGGTGCTGGGGTTTGAACCCGTGCACCCGCGCATGCTGTACAAGCGCTGCAACCACCAAGCCACCGCTCTAGCCCCCTTCCTATTCTTTCTTAAATAAACTCTGTTTGCTCCACGTGCCTAGGTGTCCCTCAGTTTTATTCTTCGACTCTAAAAAGACACTAACCCAACATCCGCAAAACAGGCCTGACTCACCCTAGAGCTCAAAGGGACCATACTCTTTATATTTGCTGTACTTTAATGTAACTGGGCCTGCTCCTCACTTTCATCCCCTTGTCTGGCTCTTCTCTATTCTCCAACCTCTATTTATTCACTCTTAAAGACCAGCTGAATGCCTTCCTGATCCTAATCCTAATTGTGTTCATTTAAACTGCACTGATTTTGTATCTTTACATATATTCTAAATTTATAAATTTGTTTGAGAGCTATGAGTACAAGAACCTTAGATCTTGTGAGATCTAAGAGAGAGAGAGAGAGAATCAATTTTGTTTAGTTTTTCGTTTGGCTTTCATTGCTCAGACTCTTCATTGTGTATGTGGTACTGGCGTACGAATCCTACCTCCCTGCACATGTGAGGCAAGTGCCGAAACTGCTGAGCCACCGCTCCAGCCCCTTAGATCCACTTTTAATGTTTATACATTCATATGTAATGAATTTCATAAGTAAATGGAATTATAATTAAAATTATTGGAAACTGGGAATTATAAGCATTTTTTTCTTTCCTTTAAAAATTGTTCTATGTATTCATCAAGTTTAAGAAACACAGTTGTAGGGATTAAGGAACAGAAACATTCATGCCCATCAGTGCTGTTGGATGAGATCTCTAGACCATCCCACCTCCCCAGCGTCCACATCAATGCAACAGCAGGCAGGGCTCGCTGCCTTAAGGGTTTCTGTACTCATTAAATATTCTAACGTTTATCTTTATTTAGGACCATTCCAATGCTGAATTTTGTTTTTTATGCTGCTTATAACTATTTTGATTCTGTTCCCCATTAGTTGAACACGTGAATTTTTGCATAACTGTAGAGTCTTTATATATGAACTCCCTCGGAAGGCTTTGAATCAATTGGAGTAGTTACATAACATCTGTCACCTAGGATCCATGCCTCTATTAAACATTTTAAACTTTTTTTTTAAAATGAAGTACAGGTTGAATACCCCTAATCCAAAACTCTGAAATAATCCAAAACCCAAACATTTTTGAGTGCCAACATGATGCCACCAAGATCTCACTTGACCTCATGGGAGAGTTGCAGTTAAAATGCAAGTGCCCTGAAGATCCTGCATAAAGGAACCTTCAGGTCACATGCACATGGTGTTTGTGAGATGTATGAATCATGTTTAGTCTTGGAATCCATCCCCAAAATGTATTTGCAAATATTCCAATATGTGAAAAAATCTCAAATCCCAAAACACTTCTGATCAGAAGCACTATGGATAAGGGACGATCCACCTGTTTAAGTGTACTCAGATGACTACACAAGAGTTGATATTAAACCATTAGCTCATACTGACAAGTTTTCTCTTAAGGTCAAGATGGATACAGAGAATAAAACAGACATGTCCATGTTGGGTTTGCTTCTTGCCATTCTCATGTCACACAGGACAGGCCCTGGTTCACATAACAGAGAAAAGACAACTATATGTGATTTTAGCTAATCCTCCAAATTGTATCATGATGTGGCAGCTAGTAAATTAAAGGTTTTATTTCACAGTAGAGTAACAGACCCAGTGAACTACTGGAGCTGTATATCCTCAGAAGGTTTGCTTTTAACTCTTTCAACTCCCAGAACACCTGACTCTGCAGAGGATATGTACATAATGTCTTACCCCTGAAGCAGTTGATTCTTTTTTTTTTTTTTTCTTTTTTCTTTTTGTTCTTCCAGGGATTGAACCCAGGGTCACTTAACCAATGAGCCACATTCCCAGTCCTTTCGGCTTTGAGACAGGGTCTAATTTGCTGAGACTGGTTTTGAAATTGTGATCCTCCTGCCTAAGCCTCCCAAGTCACTGGGATTACAGGCATGTGCCTTCGTGTCTGGTGTTCAGTTTTCTTTTTCTTTTTCATCTGGTTTTGGTTTCTCCAGCACCCAGTTATGTACATGGTACTGGGGTTTGAACCTGGGTCCTTTTGCATGTCAGGCAAGCACTCCAACTGCTAAGCTACCACCCCAGCCTCCTCATTTTTCTTTTTAAAACATGCTATCATTCCTAATTAGCTTGCTTTCTTCTCAGAATCTCAGTAGAACCCTGTCTACAATGGAAACCTGTATTTTTTTGACTGATCAATAAGGCCCCATTGGAATAATTAGATTTGTTAACATGCGTGCAACGAAAATCTGACTGACTGAAGTGGATATTGCTTTTATCTGTTATGGATATAAACTGTTTCTTATGTCAAATAAAATCCATTCATGATGGGTAAATTAATATCTCCTATGATTTCTATGTTGTTCCTTATTATACATCTAATTTAATAGCTGTGAGTTGTTTCATTTTCCAGTGTCTAAAGGAAAGCTGGTAATGTAGTAACACTGTACTTGTACTTCCTTACTGTTAATAAATAAGGTAGAATAATTATGTGTTTCCTTGACCCTGTCGTCCTTTTCATGTAGAAAGGAACCAACTGGGTCCATTAAATACTTAAATCACTGCACGTCTCTTTCAACTTGAACATTTTGAAAGTACCTCCAGTGGGAGGGGCAGATCACCAAATGGGTTTCCACTTCTTTCCAGGCACACAGTAGACCAAAGTGCCTAAGTGCCCTTGCAGGTAGTGCTGCTGGTCAATGAGTCCTAGCCAACGGTGTGTGAGCAGAAACGACATTTCCCACTTTCTGTCCTGGTCTTACCCATGAGCAACTCACAAGCCATCCTCTGTGCAATATGAAATACTGCCAACTGCTATGTATTGATTCCCAGGAACACCTCTGAACAAACAAGACAGCACTGCTGCCAGAAGTCTGGGTTCCTTAATAATATACCGTGGAGCAAAGCTCGGACCCCGCCTTAGTGACACACTGAGCTGTAGGTGAGAAGTACTTCCACTGTGGTACAACCCAGAGGCATGCTGCAGCCTTTCTTTATTATTGCAGTATTTAGCCTACCTGAACTAAAACTTCCACACACATAACCTTCAGCACCAGAAAAGCCTCTTGATTATAATGATCACAAAGTATTTGTTACAGAGGGAATTCTATTTTTTTTTTTTTGGTACTAGGTATTGAATCCAGGGGCACTTAACCACTGAACCATATCCCCAGTGCTTTTTATATTTTATTTTGAGACAGGGTCTCACTAACTTGCTGAGACTGGCTTTGAACTTGCAATCATCTTGTCTTGCTACCAAGTTGCTGGGATTACAGGCATGTGCCACTATGCCTGGTGAGGGTATTTTAAATATTCTTCATAAACACAAACTTTCTTCCACTTTACAAAAGTAGCTTAGGTTTGAGTTGCATGTCATTCTATAAATTGAGGGATATGAATTAAATGCTATTTAACTAGCATCCTTAAGCATTTTCAATGTATGAATTCCTAGTAGTTATATTGTATCACAGACAGACAAGAACAGAATGTGGCACTATGACAATACTTCTCTGTCCCAAAGGACTACAATCCAAAAGACAAGATTAATATGAAGGAAGATGTGGGGGAAGGAAGAGAAGAGGTTCGGTCATAGAAACCGGCTATAAAGCAGTGAAAGACCAATCACAAAATCAAAACACTAACATGCTGACTGCAATGAAAAGGTGGGAGGGTGTTTCAAAGAGGAAGTAATAGAAGGGGAAGAGAATCCTGAAAGAAGTCACAAATCGGCAACTAACTACAAAGAGGGAGAAATTATAAAGTGATCAGGAAGGATGTGGTAACAGGAAATCACTGAAGCACAGGTAATAATTTGAAATCAATGGGAAGTAAAGAAACCAAAGCTCTAGGAACAAAAGAATAGACTGTTTTGACCTAATGGGCGAGGTACTATCAGAATGCATAGGACAGAAGAGGAAGAACAGATACTGCTATCAATCAATCACACGTGCTCTGTCTATAGCTACTTGAAAGAAGCTTCCCCCAAAGCATCAAATGGGTAAAAAAGAAACAAACAAACTGAAGCTTCTGGCACAGACAGCAGCATGAATGCAAAAAACAAAATAAAGTATAACAAGCGTCCCAAATCTGGGTAGACACAATGATAATTTTAGTATCCTTAAGGTCACTAGTAACATTTCACTATCCAAATGATCCTCCAAAGATGTGCATGCACCTGCATTTCTAAACTCACCATAACACTGCAGCCCATTTCTAGGTGATGTCATTTTGTGAACAATAGAACACATCCTGTGGCTCAGAAAAAGGGCTCTGGAGAAATGATAGTGACTACAGTCAACCACTGTACCACTTTAGTGGCTGTTCTGTTCCAATCACAGCTAAAAATGAGAATCTATCTGATTGTCTTATGGCCAATTGCCCCTTGTGTGTGATGAGAGGACCTGAAGCCCTGAGTAAGATATATCACCTAGGCTGCATGCTCATGGCAAGCATCCAGAGACTTGGGAAAACTCCAAGAGCAGGTCCTGGGCAGGACAATTAAATCAGAACTTTGGGGGTATAGCCTAGGAACCTACATGTTATGAAATCTCTTGGTTATCTCAAAGCACAACCAGCATTCAAAGCAGGGGCCCTAGAGAGACATCACCCTACTGGGTGACTCAGTTCTTGCACCTGTTTTGAGAAAGGAGAGAGATGATACATGTCAGGTGCTTAAAAGTATTAGCCACACAGGAGCTCTTCAGAAGTGTTATTCCTATGCCTGCCTCCAAATACCTTAGGTTATACCTCATTCTCTCAGGCAATTAGATTTATACCATTGACTGTCATTTTAAAAATTTTTAAGTAATTATTTATAATTACTTTATAATTATAGGTTATAATTTATCTTGTATTATTTGACATTTTATGGATATATATCATATTTCTCCAATTATATTGCAGCATTCAAAGGAGTTAAGGACATTCCTCATTCCTC
>PVKS010023225.1:0-32662 GCA_004027875.1 Aplodontia rufa
CAACACCCCCAGGTGTTGTTGTTTTGTTTTTTTTTTTAATGTATTTAGAGCGAAAATAATGGAAGGGAAGGTTAAATAGCAAAATTGCCATTCTCCATCTAAAGACTAATCCCACAGTTCTAAGATAATCCTTGACTCTTTTCAGGATCATTCTATGCTCATTGACTGTGACTGGTTCAGGAGCACAGGCCTAAGTCAATCAGCAAATAGTGCCCCCCAGTGCATTAGAGTTTTTTCAAGAATGGAGAGGTGATCTAATATAAATCCATATCCAAAGAAAACCTTTGAAGACTTTGGTAAAGACATTTTCTTGTTCTTATGAAAATTGCTAAAAGAGCTAGATTCCCTTTTGTTGGACATTGTTGTGCATAGATTCCAGTCATTATAGTCCTTCTGTTTGAGGATTAGGAAGATAATCTGAGGCGATAACAACTGTGACAGATGCAGAGAAATAAAGCTGGAGAAATCGAATTAAGACAACCTGAGGACAGAATCTTATTTCTGAAGTCAATGAATTTTCCCTAAGTGTAATCCCAGACCAGGGGCACCACCCTCATCTGGTAACCTGTTAGAATGTGAATTCTAGAGCCCTATTACAGACTTGCAGAATCAGAAACCGGGTAGGACTGAGCAATCTGTGTTTTCCAATGTACCTCAGGTGATTCTGATGCAGACCAAAGTTTGGAAACTACTGGTTTCAGCCAGTTTGAGTTCTATTTGTTACTAGCTAATCAAGAATATATTAAATGTAACAATTAGCCTTATAAAAAAAATACCAACCATATACTATTGAAAAAGACTATATGAAAGTATACAGAAATTGACTAATGCTGAATTAAAATGAAAATTCAAGAAGAGGAATCATGGTATAATAAGACTAGATTAGTAGCTATACCCAAAGGCTTGAGACCCAGGCTTCTGGGGTTCATATCACTTTTTCACTACTGTGCGATTAGGAAAAAAACTAGTTTCTTTATCTGTAGCATGTGGGAAATCCTAGTGCTGTTTTGAATAGTAAGTAATATAATAAATGGAAAGCAATTAGAACTTTTTCTGAACACATATACTAAGTACTCTATAAATGTCAATGATTTATTATTATAATTATTAGCATCCATAGCCAAAATATTACCCCATCAGAGTTCTAAAGAACTAATCACACTGATGAAATGGAGCATATTAATACTCTTTCAATAATGTGGAGTTGTTTGTGCCAAATTACTCTCATGATGGCAATTGAATTTGAAATAAATAATTTCATTATGAAATTTATCTTATTAAGGGGCTAACACTACAATTATTTAATAGAAATAAAATTTAAAAATTCCTCTGAAAACAGCTCTCAGAATCTAAAGTTATTTTATTTACTCATCAAATATGTATTAAGAATGTAATTATAAGGCATGAATAACATTTTAATATAAATTACACACATACCCCTCTCTAGTAAAACTAATAAAAAGACTGGAAGTTAATAGACCTAACTATTAACAGTGTTTGTCTTTGGGCAGTAGGAACTAAGGTTTTTATTTTTTTCCATATATTCTACACTTTTAAAGAAATGTATTTATGTTATTGTTTAGTGAAAGAAAGCAAATAACAAATTACCTTTCCTTGAAGGAACACAAAGGTCCAGTTAATCTCAGGGCATCCAGGTATTATTTCTTATTCGTGGTTTGATGGCAATCAATCCAGAGTTCAATTCCAAAATTCCATATTTGTTTTGTTCCTGTATCCAGATTCAAGTCACAATTTTCTGCTTGAGTTCAGAATCAACTCATGTCCTGACTTTAAGGGCAGAAATCAGTGGTGGATGCTTTAATGCAGAGTTTGAGCACTCCAACCTACGGTCAGGGGGTAAAGCTTAAGGCCCCTGTTCTTGCTGCCTGCCTGAGTCCTGTGAGAGTGCAAAGTAAAGAAGTTCACACACCTGACATTTCAGGTTATAAATCTCAGGAAGACTCTTGATCCTAAAATCAGCCGGAATTCCCTCTCATACTTGAATTCATCAAAAGTTAGAGTCTCCTGGCTAGATTTAGCACTATTAACAAATCATGCAATCAGGGGCCAGCAATGCAAGCAATCACAATTCACAACTCTAGCAAACAGTAATTTACAGTCAGTAAAATAGAAGGCATACACGCTCTAATCACTGTTTTCTTACTTCATGGATTTGTAACTGCTCATTTTACTCTGTATCCCCATCCCAAACTAGAAGACCGAGGGCAGTTATGGTGGCCAATATCACACTGTTGCTAAGGGCTTGATTCTGAAATAAGACAGTCCTGGGTTTGAATTCCATTTTAAAGAGCGGGAGAAAGATAAGCTTAAGAGTTTAGGTGTCTGTGAGGTCATGCGGTGCTGTTGTAAGGGCTAAAGTAATACATGGGCAACGCTTAGCACAATTTCTACTGCAGAGGAGGCACTCAGCAAAGGCTAATCTCTAATAACACTGTTCATTTTCTCTAGACATTCTTCTGTCTGTATTCTCTACTATTAGTACATAATGGGATATAAGCAGCAAATTCCAGGGAGGTAAAAACCTCCACGTATGTGCTTTCTTATCACTGCAATAATGAGAAAAGTCAAGATAAAGTGTGTATGTGGTAATTTCCAGACAGTGAAGCTTTAGTGATTTTACAAATGCTGGGCTCCTAAGGAACAAATGATGAAATGAAATTAGTATTTTTGGTAATAATGTTACTTAGTGGCTTGTAGCTCTGGCCTTCCTTGGGCAAGCTAGCTGTAGGAGGAAAGAGTACACAGAATGATTGCTAAGTGAAAGGGTGCCAAACTTGCAACTCCCAGATACCAATAATGAAATTCTTAAGAGCCATCAAATCCTTGCCTTTCGCTCTGACACGCACTGGGATTTCACTTCCATCTCCATTTACACCTAATTTAGGATGTGAAGAGAGCACCCTAGGCACATATTCCTGCACATTTCAAGCCATCGCTGAAGTCTAAATCTAAAGCAGGGACCTTTGCTCATCTACTTGGGACCTAGAATGAAATAGGTCCCCTATGGTCCCTCCAAACTTCAGGGATCCAGGCCAGATCAGACTTTGTGTGTTCACTCCAGGCTAGAGTGATCTTCAAGCCTGAGTTCCTTTTGTTTAACCCTCAGCCTCTCAACTGCACAGAACCCAGGAAAGGGGGAAATTAGGCCTCATCAGCTTCTGTTTACTTCAGATCGCTGGCCTATATTTATAGCCTCTCAAGGGAATGTGGCTTTGATGGACAATGCTTTGGTATATGTTATGTAAGAAAAAGCTCAAATGCTAAATAGTGCTTTAGAGAAAAGGAGACAGCAGAGACTTGTAAATAACAAATGACTTTCAAAAATGCCACAATGTATCTTCTCTGCTAGAGTCACTTGGAGGATAAAATAAGCAAGACATTGAAGCCAGTTTTGGAAATACCTCAACTCACAGAATTGAAAGAGCAAAACAAATGATTTATCTATTTTTAAAAACCTCCACAGGATCCAAAAAGGATAATAAAGGTTAACAAGGTACTTTGCTAATTAGGGTCTTCTCTCTTCTGCCAGAATACCTTGTCATAAAACCTCAACCCTGCCAAAGCTCTAAGGGGTAGAATTCTCACTGCATCTCTTACGTGCTCTGGAGAATATCAAGGCTCTTAGGCTTTCGGTCAGCGAGGTAAAATTTAGAATTTTGGGTTTGATGTAAGGTTTAAAATTTTTTTAAAAAAGCATTATTTGCTCCCTATTTAAGCCCCATTTTCTAAAAAGTAATAGTTGAATTCTTTTTTCCAATCCTTACTTTTCCTTCATTGTACGTTACTTTCTATTATTTATCAACAATAACAATATCCATCCATTCATATTGGATGGATTCATTTTTAGAATAAAGCTAACAAGGAACTATTAAAGCTTAGTTTAGAATCAGAGATTTGAGATTTGGAGTCAATTAGATGTGCCAGCAGCTCTTGACCTTCTAATTCAATATAGTAGGTTTAGCTTTTATATTTTCTCTATTTATACTAAACAACTAAAATCACTATTTCTTCAAGTTTTAAGAATTACAAAGACTCAGTAAGAATCAAAAGTATCAGAGAGAAAATAAGATAATCTATTCTAAATACATTCACTAATCATAAAATTCCCATCTACCTGGCTGCTTCAAATTCACTCCTCCTCAAGGGTTTTCACCAGGTTATAGGGAAAAACAGGAGAGAGAAATTTTCTGGAAGCATTTTGAAAGTACACTAAAAGAAATTATAGGAACATTGAAATAAGAAGATGAACATTTTGATAAACAAAATTTGTTAACTCTAGAAGGACAATTTACCTTTTTAAAATATGTACAATTAATCCCATCTAAATCCACGCCACTGTTATGATTTCCACATGTCCTGGTCTAGAACACCAGCTTAATTATTTCACAGATCAAAGAGAAAAGGCTCTTAGCTTAGAGGCTCATCATCTGCAAGAACAGCTCTTTCCACAACACCTGCCAAGTCTTGTATATATCACTGTTCCTATGGGTTGAATTGTATCCTCCAGAAATCAACACATTGGAGTCCTAACCTCAAGTACCTCAGAAGGTGACCTTATTTGGAAACAGGATTGTTGCTGGTATAATTACTTAAATTGAGGTTATTCTGGAGTTGGTGGGACCCTAATCCAATATGACTGGCGCCTTATTTTTAAGGAGAAATTTGAACATAGAGGCAGGACACACAAGGACATCATGTGAAAATTTGAGTTCTACTGCCACAAATGAAGGAACTACCAGAAACTAGGAGAGAGGCCTGGAACAGAACCTTCATGGAGGCTTCAGGAGCATGGCCTTGCCAACACTTTGATTTCATGCTTATGGTCTCCAGAACTGGGAGATAACAGATTTCTGTTATGCTAAGCTGCGTGGTTTGTGAGTCTTTGTTTTAGAAGCCCTAGAAAAATAATTATCAAAGTTTTCTTTTCCCTCTTACTTGTTCTAAATTTTACTGCCCCTGTCATTTGACACAAAGATAGCAAATCAAAGAAAGAATCATGAAGCAGAGCTATTCCCATGCACACTTCCTGTTCACTCCCTCTCACCCCACTTCCTCTCCACAGTGTATCCAGAACTACACCACCATCCACCATCGGGATGATTTCCACAAGTCACCTGCCTTCTGCCTTTCTTAGCCTAAGAAAGCATGGTTGGGCTTCTATGCTGGCCCCAGATATAATGAGCCCATCCTCCCTTGTTACTGTCCTTTTCTGACTTAGTTGAGAAATTTTGTGTCATTTTAGTTGAAAATGGGCTCCTTACCCTAGCAATTCCCCCCACCATTGATCAAAAGGGCAGAAATTCTCTCAACAAAAGAGAGAATCTTTCCTCTAAACTGTTGACCTATGAAATAAACTGCTCCCTGCCAAAACACACATACACTACAGCAAACTTTCCAGTGGCATTGGAGTGTGTCTCGTGGTCTGGTAAGATGTTGAGAAAGTGATGTGTGAACAGGCTAGCACGAGCATTGGAAGAACACTATACTTGAGTAAATAAAATGGAGGACAGAAAGTAAAAGAGAATTTCTCTGTGTCCTGTACTCACCAGGCACTCTGTTGCTTGTTGATTAAGAAAACTGAAACTACTGGATAATTACTTTGTTTTCCATCTAGTTGTAAGTGGTATTTAAATTTGACCAGCACTGAAGTTTACAGATTGGTCCAACTTTTCTGAAAACCTCCTTGTTTCTCTTGCTGTCAAACACACCATTAATTCATTAAATATGCCAGGAATTTTACACTTGTGTAAAAGCTTACGAAGGGAATATTTGGGGCCATGACCTCCAAATGGGATTCAGATATAGAAAGAAATGATGCTGATGATTGGTCCCCTTCCAAGTCAAGTACCGTAAGGGATACAAGCAAACCGATGAGCAGTTCACACTCGAAGTAACATCAGTTGTGAGCATGTACTCAATTAAGGTAGGTCTTTGGGAATGCTTATAAACCCAAGGCTGTGAGAAAGCTTGGGATTTGGTAAGAATGAAATAAAGCACGGAAGACAATGCATGGGCTACTTGCCAGGACTGCTTTTTGCCAAAATCTCTTACTGTTTTCAATTCTGAGGGTCTGGAATACGTGATATAGCTGAGTGGTATTGCATTAACTAGTAGGAAAAAACACCATACAGAAATCAAGTCCACAGATAATTCAAAACATCCACTTCAGAGAATACTTGTATGATATTCTGTGCTTTTACTTTCCACTTTGTTTTTTTTTTTTCCATCTAATAAGAGATTGGCAGAGGGAATGAAGCAAAAAAAAGTGAAATAAATGAAGAATTTAAAAACTGGATGATCTAACTGAGCAATTGAATGTGTAGAGAATGCATGCATTTCAGAAACATTTTATTGTGGAATAGTTCTAGAGAGACTCAGTCTGTCTTTAGCACTCAGCAACTTAGAAAGTGTCAAGATTTTTTTCAGCTTTAAATTTCTCCCTGATTACAAACTGGTCATTAGTAGAAATGAAAACCTAGGAAAATAACCTAAAGTGAATATTAAAGTTTTATTGCTTTTTTTGTAATAACAATGTCTTCTAGTATTGAAGTAAAATTATAAGAGTTTCTGATTTCATCCTATTAAAAAAAAAAACCAGTGCATGCCTATTGAAGCAATCCCTACCCTCTATGTCTGAAAAATTATTCAAAAGTGCAAGCTCTCAGTGCCCTGATTCTGGGCATTGTGGAGCACCAATCTCATAATTTTTCCTGAAAACATATGCAAAATTCAGCATTCTTAGTCTGAAATTCTCCTCCCCCACACACAGCTTTTTCAATAAACTTGATTTGTTGTTTTGGAAAAACAGCATTAAAGAAAAATTGGGAGGATTTTTCAGAGTTTCTATATAATCCCTACCCAGATTTCCCTATTATTAACATCTGAGTGAGTGTGGTACATCTTCTGAAATAATGAATTGACGTTGACATTGTTGACTAAATCCATACTTTAATCAGATTTCCCTGGGTTTTACACATATTCGTTTTAGGTGTCCACCAAAGCACCACATTGCATTTAGGCATTACAGCTCCCTAGACTCCTCTGGCTCTGGCTGTGACAATTTCTCAGCCTTAACCTTGTTTTTGAAAACACTTACAGTTTTGAGAAGTACTGGTCAGAGAGTTTGTAGAATATCCCTTGATTGGGATTTGACTTCTGTTTTTCTTTTGATTAGATGGGTTACGTGTTTGGGAGAGGAAGACCACAGAGGTAAAGTGCTACTTTTATCACAGTTTTTAAAGGCACATGCTATCAACAGGATAGCATATTAGTATCACTGTTGACATTAATCTTCATCTCCTGGCTAAGATTGTGCTTGCAGGTGTCTCCAAGACAGGTCATCCCACCTGACTCCTACCTAGTGTTCTTTGGAAGGCATTACCTACAGCCCACACTTAAGGGCTGGGAAGCTAGGCTCTGCCACTCTGAGGACAAAGTAGCTACATAAATTATTTGTTTCTGCAAGGGAGATTGTCTCTTCTCCCTCATTTATTTATCATTCAATCATTTATTTATATCTACATGGATTCATAGAGATTTATTTTACACTTTGGATTATAATCTAATATCACTTTACTTTGGTTGCTTAAATTGGTCCCGTTTTTACCACTGGGAGCACTTTCAGTCAGCTCCTTTAACCCTTTGAAATATTTTCTGAGCACTTCTTTATTTTCTGGCACAAGAGGCTCCTATCATATAGATTTCTTGCTGCAGTCCTAGAATCAGACATTTCTCCAAGAAGTCCTCATTCCTTTTACTGGAATACTCCACAAACACATTACATCTATGAATATTGCCTTATGCTACTCTGTATCCCATGAAGATGAATCTGAGCTCACACTTTGGAATTACACCGCATGTAGCCTTTCCAACATGCTGCTTTGACATAGCAGCATGCATTTAAGATTCGTTCGTGTCTTTTCATTGCTGGATGGCTCATTTCTTCTAAACACTGAGTAGCATTCCTTTATAGAAATAAACCAGAGTAGTGCTGGAGCGGTGGCTCAGCGGTTTCGGCACTTAGCTGGCATGCACGAGGACCTGGGTTCAAACCCCAGCACCACTAAACAACTGAGTGTTGGACCAACTAAGGCCATGTGAAAAACTAAATAGTTGTTTCTCTCTTTCTCTGTCTCTCTCACGGTCCCATTCTCTTAAAAAAAAGAAATAAACCAGAGTAATTTGTTTTAATCCATTTATCTATTGAAGAATATCTTGGTTCTTCAAGTTTAGGGCAATTATGAATAAAAGTGCTCTAAATTTGCATGTGGACTTTTGTGTGTTTATATAAGTGTTCAAATCAGTTGGGTAAATACCTAGGAGCACAATTTCTGGATTATGTGGTAAAGCTGGGATTAGCTTTGTAAAAAACTATCATACTTATTTCTAAATGGCTGAAAAATTTTACATTCCTACCAGCAATCAATGAAAGTTCCTTTTTCTCTATTATTTCTGGCAATTCCATTATTTGTTTTTAAGATAATAGAATCTCATTTTTGTTTTAATTTTTAATTTCCTAATGACAAATGATGTTGAGCATGTTTTTATATATCTTCTTTGGTATTCCAACTCAATTTTCTTTCAAGAGAGAGAGAGAAGGAGGGAATCAATTTTATTTATTTTTTCATTTGGTTTTGTTTTTCCAACACTTAGTTGTGTATGTGATGCTAGAATTTGAACCCAGATCCTTGCACATGCCAGGCAAGCACTCTACCTCTCAGCCATCTTCCCAGCTCCTCCAACTCATTTTTAAAATACTTAGGTAACTTATTGATTGTTAAAGTTATATTTTAACATTATATCAATTTTCTATTTAAATATTAGATTTTCTTCTCAACAAATATTCCTAAAGTTTGTGGCTTTGTATTACATAGAGAGTATTCCCCCATGCACTATCAATTTTGACATTATTGGCAGAAGAAATCTATCTTAAAAGAGTATTATGAATATTTAGCAAGTATTTTTTTCCTGGCACTATGGGGGTTGAACCCAAGGGCACTCTACAATCAAGCTACACCCCAGTTTCTTCTCAGCCCCAGCCCCACTCCTGCACTTTTTTTTTTTCATGAAGTAGCTGAGACTGGCCTCATACTTATGATCCTCCTGTCTCAGCCTCCGAGTCGCTGGGATTATGGGTGTGTACCACCACACCAGGTCATAGTAAGTTCTTTAATTGGCAGTCTACATATATACTTAAATACTATTATAAACTTCCTCTTTCTACATCCAAGAAGGAAGACAATGCCTAGTAATAAAATTACCCAACAACTAAGGAGAGGGCCAACACGTGCCTTAGCCACAGCATCATCTTGCCTTGTGTCCTTGAGCAAGCCCCAAGGCCTCTGTTTCCTCATGTGTTGTATAATGTAAAGGCAGATACCTCGGCTTCCTCTGAACACTCACATCATTTAGTGTCCTCTGTAGTCCCAAACACTAACCAGAGGCTCATGAACACGGTACAATTCTCTCTGGCCCCCTCTCTGACTACCACAATTACACGACTTTCCCTTGTTGAGTTGTTCGAACCCTTTCCAGACCACTTATTAAACACACATAATTTATTTCTCCTTTATTATCTTACAGATCAGTTCCCCTTGTTAATTTGCTGTGTTTTAATTTTTTTTCATATCAATTCTAACTAGGAAAAAAATTTGTTTTGTTTGAGAGTAATTAGATTTTATCAGACCAAATTAAATATAAGTTGATGGGCTTATAGTTTATCTAAAAATTATCTTGGACTCCTTACTAAATCCTAAATTAAATCATTTCCATCTCTTTACCAGGATGATTTCATAACAAAATGAGGTTTTCTACTAGTTTCAGCTTTTGGACTACCATCTTTTCTAATGAACAGATCTTTGAAGCAAAGAAATTGAGCCTGAAAAACAACAAACCACCAAAGAGTCTTACTCAGGATATATTTGATAAACTCCCTTTTCCTTACGGCTAAATGTATCCTGTTGCCTTGAAAGAAATGAGTCCACTGCTTTATACAGTGAGCAATTTTCTCTCCGGGGAGTACTTTACTCATTCAGGTTCACCACAGGTCAGGCTAAAAGAAGTCCTAGTATAATTCCTATTTCTCACCACAGACATCCTTAACTGCTTCAGGATGTATGACTAATTAGAAAAAATATACACAGTGGGCATGGTATGTGACCCACAGCAGCCACCTGCACAGGTTGCCATTGTGTTTAAGTCACATAGATTGCCCTACGAGTCACTCCTTTTATAAAAAATCAACATAGGGACAGGGAATGCATAAGAGAGTGCTTTCAAAGTTCAAGTAAGTCAAGTGATGAATGACAGGAAAGCAGTATTTCTCCCTTAATGCAGTGTAATGTACAGACCTAGAGACTGTATATTCAAAACCAGAAAATTAGAACTGTCCACAAAGGGCAACTTCAAAACTTAATTTCTCGATCTCACACAGAACTTGAACAGAGGCTTGAAGGTGTTCATGTTCTCCCAACCCATTTGAAATTTAGTTTAGGAGTAGAAAGTCTGCCTTACGCTGGCTGGCCAGAGACATCGTCATAGCCTGGTCAATATTTGAAATTCAATTAATATTTATTATTAAATCAGAAGAAAGAAAAAATAAGCAGGCTTTAAATAAGGGTTGGGGAGGTGTCACCCTTGAGTAAAACGTGTGACTGATACCATAGCATGCCTCCACCTCTCAAAGCAACCTGCTGTGGGGCTTGCGTGATCTGCCCACTTCGGGTGGACTCCAGCAGCTGGAGGAGATCCAGAGGCCAGCAGGTATAATAATACCTGGGAAGTTTGGAAGTCAGAACCATATGAAGATGACAAATTTAGAACTAAAAAATAGCTAACTATGTATGCAGTTACTATTGAGTTGGCCTAAATATGAGATCAATTATAAAAGGTGTTAAAAAAGATTATGCATTCTCTAATCCACTAAGCAATTGATTGTCTTGAACAAATAAAGCATCCTTAGGTACTTTTGGGTCTAAATTTCTAAGATTCTAAATTGTTCTAAGCCAGGCACAGTGGTATGCAATAGTAATCCCAGCTACTCAAGAGACTGAGGCAAGAGGACTGGAAGTTTGAAGCCAGCCTTGACAATTTAGTAAGACCTTGTCTCAAAATAAAAATTAAAAGGACTGAGGATGTGAGTCAGTGGTAAAGTGCCATTGGGTTCAATCCCCACTACTGGATAAAATAAAAATAAAAAACTTGATAAATTATACTACAAAAATTAAAAATTGATAAATTGTACTACGTAGTATACTTCAGCTTCTCGGGTTCTACTGGTATTTTTGTATGTCCAAATTGTTCTTTTTCCTGGAAAATAATTTTAGAAATGCTAAATTTTCTTTAGGATTTGTCACATCTGCACAACCATTTCAAACTCTTTCTGTGTATTAACTCATGCTACTTCCTTCTATCAGGGCTCTTATTGCTATTTTCCAGGACATTCTGTATCTAGGAGTCTCCATCTGCTCAGTGTTACCCTTTAAAAGTTGTCTTATCAAGGAGTTTTCTTTCCTTCAGTGTTTTCCACTGAAAGTGCATGGGTAACCAGTGATTGGGAATCGCTGCTCTATCTGTGGCCTTAAACTCACTCTCTCTCTCTCTCTCTCTCTCTCTCACTCACTCTCTCTTTCCCCTTTCTGCCCTGCTTGCTGACTACAGGAATGAGCTCTTGGATGTAACATCTAGAATAGGACCAAGTTGGAAAAGCGTTGCGCACTGCACTTGAACATGGATAAAATGACTGTTTCTGTGAAAGATCAGCAACGGTGCTACATGAGAGAACCCTTAATTACTCAATTTATCACTGTCAATGACTCACACTCTGCTATTTTGTGCCCATTACTTGCACAAAGCATCTATACACATTGTGGTACCTAATTTAGCTACATCGGTTCATTTCTCACTTCTTATTTCTCATATATATTTTGCATAAATGGGATTCTAAATAAAAAGCGTTTATGTCTCTTGTGGTAAACATTGACGATATATAGTTTATTCCATTTAGAAGGATTCTGCACTTGGCCTTAGGGATCACAATTTGCAATCTGCAGAACCCTTCAGCATCTAGTTCAGAAATAATCAGTATTTTAAAATAACTGAGTCCTGATTATGCTAAATACTTATCATCATTATCTCCCTTAATCCTAACAACAGTCCTGTAAGATAGGTACTGTTATTAACCTAGTTGGACATATAGTCCAAGTCTGAACTGATGTTGTTAAACAACTCAACCTTTAAAGAATTTGAGAACAGATCTGCTGATTCTAGAATTAGGTCCTTGCCATTATAGCTGTTTCTTGCACATCATGCTCCTGCTCACAGAAAAAACAGTTTTTTAGATAAAGGGAGATCCTAACAATTCTTTCTTCCTCGTCATTTAAAACACTGGAAAACAAACATAATCTTTTACCAGCAGCAGAGCTCTTACAGGTTTTCTGGGGCAGGTATAAAATGCAGCTGAGCAGTTAAGTTGGAAGAGTTGTTTAGCCAAGGGAATGGCGTTTTTTTCAATGCCCCCCCCCCGCATCATACAGACTTGTACTTAGAAGACGCTAAATAAAACATTATTGAGGGGCTGGAGCAGTGGCTCAGCGGTTTCAGTGCTTGCCTGGCAAGCATGAGGACCCGGGTTCAAACCCCAGCACCATGTACACAACTAAGTGTTGAAGCAACAAAGGCCATGTGAAAAGCTAAAGTTGTTTCTCTCTCTCTCTCTCTCTGTCTCTCTCACTGTCCTTCTCTCTCTCTCTCTTTAAAAAAAAATTATTGAATTAAATCCACATATATTCACCAAATAGCTAATGTCAGAAAAAAAGGAAAGGTAACAGAATTTTGTCTTCTTTGGATCTCACTATTTTATGGTTTGAATCCTGCTTTTGAACCCCACCTGTATAACAAAAGTGCCACCAAGTAGCTCTGGTCTAAGTATTCCATAGTGTTTCTGTTACCTGTGCAATGTCCTTTCTTCTTGCAATCTTTGTGTAGTCTACGCTATAGATAGGACGGATATTATTCAGCTCAGTAAAGACACATTAGTGTCTTTAGTAGTAAATTTATTTAGTTATGTATGGTAGAGGTTTGATTCTATAATTCAGAAGATTGAAAACTACCATGCATGGAGGGGTAGTGAGTGATTTATACCTCATTTTGTTCTGGAAGAACTGACTTTGGGGTAATATTTTCAAATCTGAAGATATATAGACAATACCCTGATTTTCTGGATGAAAAGATTAACCCAAGTGCTGCTACTTCAGACTGATTTGTTGATTCCTATTTAGTTCTATAACTGGGAGTGTTAGGACTTTGCTCATGAAGATTTGAAGAATTCTCCTCTACCTCAGACTTGATTTAGATTGTCTTATGATCCAGAACACTTTGTTCTTGGAATGTTTTTGTCTTTTTCATCTAGAGAGTTGTCGGCAGGATTCCGAGAACTGAAGTCAGGCTGTGACATCAGGGACCAGTCATTCTCATCCTTCCTCCACCTCGCATTGTAGATGAGGGCTGTGACAAGCAATGGCCTGGGGCTTGTGCTCTGATGTCTGTGCTGAACTGTTAGTGTTCAAGATAAAGCATCAGGATTTTGAGAAATAGAACAATTGTGATGATCTCCTCCAGGCCACTGTGGTCATGTTACACACAAGTAGGAACTGAGGGGAAGGTAGAATCTCATCTGAAGAAAGCAGGTGGAACCACTGCCAATCATTTGGGCATCAGCAAAACAAGTATGGCTTCATTTAAAACAAGAATAACAGGAAGAACAATAAATCATTGGACCTAGATTGGAATTTGGAAGTACTTGGAGACTCCCATGTGTGGAGGTGAGCTGGTCCCCTTGATGCCAGAAGCTGTGGGACAGGTCAGGCTCTGTGGGTCCTAAAAGTAACCACCACTGATAAGAGTTGTTGATTAGAGCTCTGTACTAGACTTCCGTTCTACCTAGGTCTTCAGGAGGTCTGTCAAGGTCACAGACTGATCACCTGCTCCAAGGGAAATTGGAAAGAGCAGAACCTGCCTCCTACTGAAGGTGTCAGTGCTGATCAGTTCACCTCAGAAAGCCCTGCCCCAGCATCCACAGGCCTGAGCAGGAGTACAAAGGAGACACTCTTCATCTTCAACTATGAGCATCTACACTGTACTAGCTACATTTATCCTCAGAACAATCTGTGTGATGAAAATGACAAAGATAAGAACAGCCTCTCCTGAGCACTTGCTGAGCCCCACATGGTTCTGTGCTCTGTGCGTCTTTTTGGTTATTTGTTATCACAGCCCCATCAAGGAAGACCAACCATTCCCATCCTAGACCTGAGGAAACTGGCAGAGAGCACTTGCATGAACTACTGGAGGCCAGTGATGGGGAAGCTAGGCTGTGAGCTGGTCTTGGTCACTTGTGTCCTTTTCATTTTGCTGTGGCTCTTCCCATGGTTATGATACAGCATGCTATTTTCTGGAAGAAATAAGCCATTATTTATAATTATGAGTCTCTGACCCAGAAAGTGCAGTTGTCCAAGAATGTTAGCACTGGAAACATCATTAGAAGGAATATCTAGTCTGATGTTCTTATTTTATAGTGAGGGAAACAGACATTAACAACTTGCTGAAGTCGAATTTGACAGTATACATAACCCTAGCTAGACCCTTGTTTTCCAAACTCATATTCTAATTTTTGTTGTTCTTTGCTTGTTTGTATCCATAAACATTTTTAGGGATCTTTAAGAACACAATTTGCCAATTCTAAAAATTTAAAATTATATTGTTTTCAGTATTACATTTTTTAGCCCCACTCCCATTTCAATCATGAAACCCAACCTTCTCTAAGTGACAGTTTAAATTGTTTGAATTATGAATTCAAAATTCAGAAACTTAAAAAATTCTATGCAAAGACTAACACTTTTCAAAAGATGTGAAAAATAATTTTATCATCTGAAGTCTGATGAAATCTAGAATATTTTTAAATTAATTATACTTGTTTTTTTTTTTTAAAAGAGAGAGGGACAGTGTTGGGGCTGGAGTGGTGGCTCAGCAGTTTCAGAGCTTGCCTGGCAAGCATGAGGACCCGGGTTCAAACCCCAGCACCACGTACACAACTGAGTGTTGGAGCAACTAAGGCCATGTGAAAAACTAAATAAAGTTATTCCTCTCTTTCTCTGCCTCTCTCACTGTCCCTCTCTCTTTTAAAAAAAAATGAGAGAGGGACAGTGAGAGAGAGAGAATCTGTTTTTTAGCTTTTCATATGACTTTCATTACTCTGACTCTTGGCTGTGTAAGTGGCAGAGGGGTTCGAACCTGTGTACTTGCACATGCAAGGCAAGTGCCACAATTGCTAAGCCACCACTCCAGCTCCTGTACTTGGGTTTTAAAAGCAAACCTTAACTCCATTACTATTACACTAATGGCCATATAATTGCCTTGCAAACAAATTACTGAAATAAAATGATACATTGTATACAATTTATAAAGTAAGAGATAAAGCACAGAAAATTTCATTTCAAAGATGTAATGTCCAGTCCCCTACTTCCAAAACTAATACGCTCAAATAGGACAGCTTATTAACCATATATCAGAAGACTAACACATATATCAGCCGAACTACTAGGTAAAAATGGCGAACAGACATTCATTATTACTTCAGTGGTGATTTCTAGGCAAGCTGCTGTTTCTGCCACATAATTACCAGACAATAATTGCTATGTCAAAGAAAGCGAGCCAAGAGGGGAAGGGATACACATACTTCTTGCCATTCCTCGGGGTGAATATGCCCTAAGGAATTTAATAAGGGACTAAAAGGATTAAGTTAAGAAGAAAAACAGCTCATTCAAAAAAAAAAAGACTTATGCAAGGACCACACACATTTTCAATGCAGTATCTACTTTATTATTCAGTGTTGCTCAGGCATGATACCATGATACTAGAATTTTTTTTATGTCAGGAGCCAGAAAACTGAAAGGTTAAATCAACATCCAGCTGCTATATTCAGCTTAGCATGTGCCTGGTAACAGGAGTAGTAGAACTGATGTTAAGTTTCTCGACTTACCTGTCCTACCTAATCACTTATCTGCATATCTGTCATACCACTGGCTTTCCATTATAAACAGTCTCACATTCCAATGTAAAACTACTTATATTTAAAAATTTTTGGTTGAATCACTTAGGAAATCCCAAAATTTTTCATGAATATACTACTTTTTTTTTAGTTTTGGAAAGTATTGTGCTTTGTCTCTCTTATGAAGTACCAAGACATTTTTTTTCCTGTGGATAGATATATGTGTACAAAACCGAACTGCTACCTCCTCTTTCACTTTACTGTATCTTCAAATTCATTCCCTCTTACCAATTCTCCTTTTCTTTCCCTCTCAACAGCACTTAAACATACCTAAATCCTTTCCATTTTCATACACACACACACACACACACACATCTCACTCTTATTATATTCTTTTTTAGTCAAACCTTTCTATCTCAAATCCCTCTTAGAAAATGTATTAAGATTTTTCTTTCTCTCTCTCTCTCTTTTTTGTTGTTGTTGTTGTTATTGTTGTTGTCGTCCCAGGGATTGAACCCAGAGGTGTTTATCCACTGAGTCACATCCCTGCCACATCCCCAGCCCTTTTTATACTTTGAGACAGGATCTTGCAAGGTTGGTTAGATCTTCACTAAGTTGCTATGGCTGGCTTTGAACTTGGGATCCTCCTGCCTCAGCCTCCAAAGACACTAGGATTACCAGCTTGTGCCACTGAGCCTATGAAAATGTATTAAGGTATTTCAAAAGTGTATATAATTCTCAGCCTACTCCAATCCAGACCCCACTCTGCCTAAACTACACTCACTGAGTTCACCAATGGCCAGAGCCAGTCTGTATCTTATTTGGTGTCTCAATATTCAACATGGGGAGACTCCCTGAGTCTTGAAGTAGCCTTCCCCCAGATGTTGTGCCCCCTTCTTCTGACCTTTCTCTTTTTTCCCTTTTAGTCTCCTTTTGCATTTTGTCCTCCAGATCCTCATGTTTAAATGACCGATTTCCTCATGGAACTGTGTGAAATGTCCCTCCTTCCTCTTCTACAATGCTCACTTCTCAGCCACTCTTGAGGTCAGGGACTACTTGCATGTGGACAAATCCCAACATACACACCCAGCCCGTTCAGATTCTGAAATCCAGGACAATTATCCAGTTTATAGTTCAACAATTCATTTAGATAAGGCACAGATAAAATTCAACATATGTAAGTCTGAACTTAGTTTCCCATCTGAATCTTTTTGTGTTTCCTTTTGAAAATGCATCACATTTTCCCTATTGTTGCCAGAAACCAAGGAACAAGGTTGGACAAAAACATGACAGTAGCAAACGATTCCTTCAACATTTATTTATGGAGTGTATTAGCTTCCTTGAGCTGCCATCACAAATTACCGCATATTTGGTGATTTCAAATAATATAAATTTGTTCTTTCCTAGTTCTGGATACAAGTCTGAATTCGAGGTGTTTGTGAGGCATGCTCCTTGAAGGCTGTAGGGAACAACTTTCCTGGCCTCTCCCAGTCCCAGGGGGTATCCCCAGGCATTCCTTGGCTTGTGACTGCACAGCGCTAATCCATACATGGCCTTCCTCTTGGGTCTCTGCATCCTCTGCTGTTCTTATAAGGACACCAGCCATTGGGTTGCCGCCCACTCTAAATCTCAGACAACTTCATCTTGAGGTTCTTGACCAATTACATTTACAAAGATTCTGTTTCTAAATAAGGCAAATTCTGAAGTTCTATGAAGACATGAATATTTTGGGGACACTGTTCAACTAATCATATAGTGAGAGTGGAAAGTAACACATTTCATAACTGAAAAGATATAGGTAGAAACATATTCATTTATTAATTTTCTTCCAGTGATCAAAGCAAAAGAATGTTCTGGCAGTGGGTTAGAAAATGACTAGACCCTTTCCATGTTTCCATAGTGTTTTTTCTCCTCAGATTTGTTTATTTTGTTTTGTTTTTGAGCAAAACCTAATAATTTTTCATTTGGTATGCCAAAGGATTTTTAAATTCTGATAATTAAAAGAGAATGTATTTCCAGTAGATAGCATTTGGCCTAATTGGTTTAAAGTTTTAATTGGTTTTAAGAAATAATTTTCAGGTGACCTCCCAAAAACTATGTTCAGAGATAGCTTTCCACCATGGGGAACTTGTTTTTCGATTTCCACTTCAGGATGCTGTGTACTGTAGGAGAAGTGGGCAGTTCTTAAAGTTCACAAAGGCAGGTTACCTGGGAGGTTCCAACAGCTTTGGAAGAGCAGCATCCTGTCAGCTGCGCTGTTGATCTTGCAGGGACCTTCCCTGTGTAAGGTCATCCTTGGCACCTCCTTCTCCCTCTCTCCCAACATCTGCTCAAGTCCGCTGATTCTACCTTCTTATTATCTCTCAAGCCTCTCCACTTCCTTCCACCTTCACTGCCATAACTCTAATCTAAGCCACTATCTTTCCCTACTTGGACACCTTCAATAGCTTCCTGACTGACCTTTCCAGATAAGTATGTCAAAAAGCAACAGCACAATTTTTTTCTAAGTGCAGGTTTGATCATTTTATTCCTATTTCATTCCATTTTCTTATTTTAGAGACTAAATCTTTAACAAGGTCCTTATGGCACTACTACCTTCTAGACACCACAAAAGTCTTTCACTTCATTTCTCATCCTGTTCTACTAAGTTATTCATTCTTCCAGTATGTCAGGCTTTCTCTAACGTACCCCAGGTCATGTATTCATGCCACTCCCTTTGCATGGCATACTGCTTAAGAATTTAAAATCACATACTTCAGAGCCAAGCAGACTTGTATTCAAGATCCTACATTCTCACTATGAGCTCTGTGGCCTTTTACCTAGTCACTGAATTATCTGAGTTTCAATTTCCATATTCACAAAATATGAATGAAAGTAATATTTCCAGGATTAATGTAAAGATCAAATAATAAAATGAGTATTTTTTTCAAGTGGCATAGTACTATGCACATCCTAGTTATAATCATTGTGATTATTCTAAGAGCACTCTGGTTGAAGGCGTTGAACCTCAACTTAAAGTACAACATAAGAATAATGTTGTACTTAGTGTTACGATAGGTAAATGCTCAGAGAAAACGTTTTCCTCTGAAATTGACTGACTGCTGTCTGTATGTTCATTATAATGGTTTGTCAAGCATGTGCTTTTCAGCCACTATTTGACCCAATTTCCAAATTACCAGTATCCAAATTAAAGATTTATTGCATATACAGAAAATGAAATGCTTCCTCCATGTGGTTTAGTGTACAACAAGGTGACCTATTTGTCTTGGTTTGCCCAGGATTTTGTTTTAGCACTAAAAATTCCATATCTTTAGAACCCATTCCAGGGTACAAATAATTGTACCATCATGTGCAATGGTTCAAGATCTCCACCTGCAAGAGAGGTTTCTACCCTTTATCCAAGGTTCCAGGAATTCCCTAAAGCTTCTAGCAATGCCGGAATCAGAGCAAGGGGAATATTGCCTGGCTTGGTGTTTGTCAAATCCCTGGCAACAGAGGGTAATGCCGGTGGTTTAAGAATCTGGCCTTGGAGAATTATAAGTAAAGGATACAAACCAAGAGCCGACTCCAGCTTCTGTAGCAAATACAAAGCCAAGATAGCATCCTGTTCTGTAGAAGCAAATATTCAGAGTGGGGAACGGGAAGCACTTCCCCACCCCCAGTGAGATTTGGGGATATTCTGGTAGATTCCTGTGGCAGAACAGACCAGGCCTTATGTTTCAAGACCTGGCCACCTCCTAGGTGTTATGTGGTGCAAATTAAGATTATTTTTGTACTTGTCCTGATGGCCAGTGCTTTACCAGTTCTGAGAAGCCTTATGAATGCTAGCTTCTAGGGATCTCACCAGAGGAGACATTGAAAAGGGAAGTGTCACCTATATCACAAAATCACCATCCCTAAAGGTTGGATCAGTGCGGCAGAGGCAAGTTCTGCTGATCCAACAGCTACCACCAGGCAGAGGACTGTTGTGGAGATGCTAGAGAAGAGGCAGCCCTCCACCCCGGCAGCGCATTCACTCCAGGCTCCATGTCCTACCTGGCAAGGCTCTGTACTCACCCTCCTCACCTCTCACCCACGGCCATCTGCTAGGTAACACCACCACTTCATGGACCTAGAATCACCAGCTTTCCAATACCTCTCCTCTTGCCAGCTCCTTCCCTCTCCTGCGGGCCCAGGGGCATATCCCTTTGCAAACAGAGTTTTTCTCCTCCTGTTATTTTAAGGGAAGCCACCTCAGTAATTGGCTAGTGATTTCCTGTCTCCGCTGATATTATGACATTTTTAATTCATCGTCTAAAGAAAAGAAAGCAAGCCTTCACTTTAATATCTGGCTTCATGCCCCTTCTGGAAGGGCCTGCATTATATCTTAGTAAATTATTGATAGAAAAACTGGAACCATGGCTACAAGAAAACCTCAAGATCAGATGTTTAGCACAGAAGGACTAGGCTGTAATAATGTGTTTGTAGCGAAGACAGGAATCTTCCGCCCCTTCTGTCACAAGCACCCTTGGTTGAGATCCAGGCACCAATTTTCATTTCACTAAAATGCCCTACCAGGATTGAGTAGTGTCTAGCAAGGCTCTGGGGTCATGTACTCAAACAGTAGTACTCCATTGTCTTCGGTTTTTACCATATGTCAGAGCTCAGCAGCAATTAATCTGATGTTCTGTGTGGCTGCTGTTTGCTTGTTTTTCTTAGTCCGCGGCTTGAGGCATCCATTTGTTTATTTTGGTTCTTTTTTAAAGGTCTTCTTTGTAGTCTCAGGCACTGTAAGTAGATGGAGTGGAACCAGGAGTTAATGTGTAAAGTTTTTCATCTTCTGAGTTTCGTTTCAAGCTAACTCTGGGTCACATGTGCACCAAGTTCAGTTTTTGTTTGGATAGAATGCTTCAGTTTGGAGAGAAAGAACAGGAAGTGGGACATTCCAACCCCCAGGCAGCAGCTTCTGCTTGTCAAGCCATTCTTGACAATAAGGTCACAGACATTTAGTAAGAGCTGCTCTGAGAAGTAATTTACAAATTATGCTAAGAGCAACAGCAAAAAAAGGTTTATTATTAAACTGAGAACAATATGAGCACACCAGAAGAAGCCAGGCTGTAAAATAAGCTTAGGTGGGAGGAAAAGGAAGGCCAGAACTGAAGTCATACTCCCTGGGAATCCACTGCTTAGTCAGAGGCACTGAGGAGGAGAACTACAAAAAGCTTCTCGTGTTGTGAAGATTGGTGACCAGAAGGCAGAGCAAAGGGCTGCTCTTAAGGACTCAGTGAAACACACTCAAGGTTAAGCCATGGAGCAACTTTGGAGGACAAGAATGGACATCAACCTGAGGTTGGTGCTTTCTGAATAAGGAACCAGAAAACGACTTAAGGCACAGCTGCAGCTGTCATAGATACAACCTGACACATATATACACTTGGGTGGGAGTCAATGATGGGTCACCCTCTGCTCTTCCCTGAATGCTGGGGTTAATAATTTCTTGTTGTTAATAATCTGTTTCCTCTTTCTTTGTTTCATGCCTGGGACGGTAACTAGCACATGTACTTCATTCCTCCACTGGCGAGGAGACCCTGCATGGGCCTGGCTGAACCAGGATTGCCATTTTCTTGAACCCTAACCCCTCTCCTGCATTCAGAGGCAGTGCCATCATTGGGTAGGAGATGCAAACACCATCCAGTGTCACAATGACTAGTATGTGGTTAATTTCACAAGGCCTTAGTATTCTCATATTTTAATCATAGTCAAACTGTCAACATCATCAGAGAAAAAAGATGGTGGAAAACATACTTTCTAATTGTACGTACACTTCATCATCCTAATGTTCCACAAAGAATCTGCAAATACCTGAATCATACATTCTAACCAGGCCAAGAAATCATTCACAGGGTAAAAATGGAAGCTATCAAGTTCATTACAAAGCACAGCTGCTTGGGAAATTAATGAACTCTTATTTATGTTTTTTTTTAAGCAAAAAGGAATATTCTGTCAAATGAGACCATTTATAGATTCAGAATTTCCCAAGTCACCCTTTAGTTATTATGCTCAAATGGTAGCTTATTTTTAAAAGATACACAATATCTTTCTAGCCTCCTAGCATGATGCTTTGTTATTTGTAATGCCATTGGAGTTTGAGCTCGGAGGAAATCCAATGTCAAATGAAAAGGGTTCCTCCTTTTCATGAATTAGCCTTTCTTTGGCTACACCATCAAAAAAGTGAGGACACTGCTAATTTCCCGAATCTTTTCCAGGCTGGCACCAAATGGATTCAAGTAAATCACTGGATGCCTTTATCTCTGAGTGAGTCATGCTGTTGAGAGCCAGACTTTATGGATTTGAAACCCAGCTAAACTCTCACTGCCTTCTTTGTCTTTTCACATAGTGCGGCAAGGTTTAAGTGAACTAGAAGTTGTACTTGAACTATACAATGTGTTATTAGTTATCCCATAAAATTTTATCTGCCTAGTTCATTACATCTGACTATTATGCTGATATTTTCTTTGCAATCTAAAATATAATCTTGACATAGTTCGAGAAGTTACGACTGCATAGTATAATCTCTTGATACAGCAGATCCCCATATTAAAGAACACCTATTTTAAAAGCAAAAACTTTAAGCTCACTTTTTTAATCTTTTCTGACTTAATTTTAAAATGATGCAGGTGCAGGAGAGCACATTTAACCACATTTTAATTTAAATTTCAGAAGATAATTATATACCCAAGATGAACTTGAAAAAGTAGCAAAGAAGGAATTTAGCTAGATTTTTTGATTAAAATAATTATGACTAAATTTCAAAATATTTTCTCAAACAAGATAAAATCATCTCTACCTTTATTAGAAAAGGCAAGGGAGTTATACTTTCATACTCAGGGTATATGTCTCCATTCATTAAGAAAATCTCAAGGATTTGGAAACCTCAGGGGTGACTTCCTAATTTTCTATTATTTCTCTCCTAATCCGAAGCTTGCTTTCTCTGAGTTTCTGAAGAGGTAAGGCTCTCATAGACTTTGAAATAGTACAGAATTTTCAAATGGATTGAAAGGTCACTGTCCTTATGTGTTTAATAAAAGAAAGTTTCATGAGTACGCAAACCAAGTGAAGTTAGTATTCCTCCAATCCTTTCATTTCATAGATCAAAATCAACTTTAGCTGAAGGGCCATAGCCATAAGTACTATCAACTTGCTAAGCCGATGTCAGAAACGCAAAGACTCACTCAAACAGGTTATGTAGACAAATGCAAGCTAGATTATTCTCATACTTCCTTGTGAATAAAAATATTTACTACTTTTCTGTCTTTAAAATGTTACAAATATTAACACTTAATTATCACTAATATTTGTCAAGTTCTTGTGTTTGAGATCCTGACGTTAATGAATATAGTATTTGCTCAAGAATGTGAAATGACACATTCAGTACTTTAAATGTATAGTTTATCAATGTGAAAAATACCTAAAAAGACTATAAGAGTTAAATTAAATAAACAATATTTTTGCAAAAAGAACTAAGAGTTTTAGAGTATTTAGGCTAAGACAAAATTGGCTTTGTATTTTATCTATGTTATGGTACTTACCAACTGTACAGCCTCAAGCAAGTTACTTATCCCTTCTGAACCTTGTTTTCCACTTATTAAAAATGGGGTAATGGGTGATTTAAGAAGGATATTGTACAGACTAAGTGAGACAGCAGACCTGAGGCAAGTCATACATGCTTGATACACAGTAGGCACTCAAGTGGCAAGTACAACTCTATTTGTAGAACTCAAGTATTGTTTTAATGAGAGTTGCCTTTATATTGGTTGATGTTCTCCAATTATGTACCATTCTTAAATAGAAATTAATCATTTCTAGTAATGCCATGATTCAGAGAGGAAGGCTAAGGCAAAGTCATCAGAATTGACATTACATAACATTCAAAGGTCCTAAGGATCCCAAAGTGATGCTTGTGAGTCCCAGGATTGTGTTGTGTGCTACTTTTCCCCCTTAGGACAATAAGGAATTCACTTGAACAATCTCTTTTCTTATGCTCCAGCTTCTTTATAGCAGATGGATTTTAGTGACCTAAGTCAACTATGCAGTATCAGGGGTAGTATAAGATTAAGCCAATGCACTAATGAGAAAAAAAATAATAATGTCAATGACAACACTTCAGTTACTGAAGTTCTGCAAAACAGGATGTTCTTTCCACACCACCTCTTCCTCTCATTCACTGGGGATGACAAGTTACAGTGCTTTGGTGCTTGGCAAGTTATCATTCCAGAAGGAACTTGGCATGTCAGTGAGTTAGAGGTGCATGTTGAGATCATTTTCCTTTGAACAGGGCTTTCCAGGGTGTTGGCAGAGAGCATACAACTTTTTATAAAAATGTGACTTAAAGCCCTTGAAGGTCCTGACTATCTGAGAATAAAGAGTTAAAATTTACAAGAATTAGGATTATAAAATTTGTTTTAAAGAGTTCTAATTGTTAAGAAATACTGAATTTATGCCATTTGGGAAGAAATTATGAAGAATGAAAAGATCTGGAAATAATAAATCAACAGATATTAGTACCCAGGTTTCTTTGGTATGGCATGTCAATATCCAATCAACACTTGACCATCGTACAGTCACCAAACGTTGCTGAGTGGCTATCATGTGCATGGTGCGATGGAATTCACACGGAATGCACTAATATGAAACAGTCTGACTTTAGAGACTCTAATTTAGTGGTAGAAAACAGATAATTTAAAAACTTATATATTTTAATGCACTGTGACATTATCATCATAGCACTGTAGGATCTCTGAGGAAGGGTAATCTTGCTTGGGAAGTTTTGAAGATTTCCTGGCTGATGTAACCAGAACTGAGCCTTTAAGGGTGAGTATGAGTGATGCACTGATGAAAGAAAAAGAGGGGAATGAAAGGCCAATCCACATTTATGAAACCACATGTATGTGCAGGAACAGTAAGCAAGCTAACATGGAAGCCTTGCGCACTGCAAAGATGGCCACAGGAGTACCGGCTGCAGTCTGTGGAGGATCCTGTTTTCACACTGAAAATCTGCAATACTGTAGGCTAGAATAGGGGATGAAGAGCTGTTTGAGAATATTATACAAAGGAGCTGCATGGGTCAAACTGCACTTTAGTTAGATCCTTAATTAAGATAGAATTGTGGCAGACCCATTTGGGAAGAAAGGCAGAGGGACAAAGAAAAGAACACTGTTACATCAATCTAGGCAAGAGATGATAAAGACCAGAGCTAAGGTAGTGACAGCAGCAATGGAGAAAAGGAATTAATTTAAAAAGTGTTTGGAGGCAAATCTAGACAGTCAAGACGAATGATAGGATAAGGAATTAAAATGAACTGGATTTCTAATTTGGGTAATTGGGAGTTTGGTGAAGTCAATAAAGGAAGAATACTCTGAGAGGAGCCACTGGTGCGGGGTGGCGGGAGGGGGTGTGTGTGAAAATCCAACATAGCCAGTGGCTGAGAGACCAGTGAGTTATCTTGGTGACAATGACCAACAGGAAATGTATATGGAAACCTAAACTTGAAGGAGAGTTGAGAATGTATATGTCATTTATATTGACATATACACACACACATGCACACAGAAAGAGAATCAGAAAAAGAGAAGGAGGAGTCATTAGTAAATAAGTATTACCTCCATCAAAAGAAATTTTTGTCTTCAACCACTTGGGCTGCTATAACAAAATATCATAAATTAGGTGGTTTATAAACAACAGAAATGAATTTCTCAAAATTCTGGAGACTGGGAAGTTCAAAATAAAAGCCCTAGCAGATTTAATGCCTGATGATAGCCTGTAACAGCCATCACTTCTATGTGTCTTCATATGGCAAAGGCAGGCAAGGTAGCTCTCTGGATCTCTATTATATGGGCATTAATTCCATTGTGGAGGGCTCCACTCTCTGGACCTAATCACACCCAAAGATGCCACTTTCTAATACCACCACCTTGGGTATCAGGTTTCAATATATGAATTTTAAGGGAATGCTAACATTTGGACAACAGCAATTTTAGTCAGATCAAACCTCTAGACTAAGGAGAGCAAAATGCGGAGGACATAATCCCAGGGAAAGCAACTAGCATATTGTATAGGAAGAGCTTTCAGGAGGAGATCAGCCAGAATGGTATAAGAAGAGCTATGAGGATATAGTTTTGTTAATGTGAAGAAAAGAAAGTTTTAATAAAGAAAGATCCACGGCAAGAAGTACAGTAGAGGACCAGCAGGAAAAGGACTAGGAACACCCATTGATTCAGCAATTACTAAGGCATTGGTGACCCTGGGAAGAGCTATGACATCAGCATGATGGAAGAGGAAGTCAGATTGAAAGCAGAGGAGAAGATGGGAAGGAAGCAAGTAGAAAAACTGGAGAAGTGTATCTGTGAAAATACTACAGGGAAATCAGGTGGAAAAAGATGGGATCCACTTGAGAATATTCATAGTTGAAAGGAGCATAGATACATTTTCTTTGATAAACAAGATCAAATATATTATGGATTAACAAAACTTGTCATTTTCTTAAAATTCATTTAAAACCCTAATGCCTTCCTTACCAAATCTTTCATCTATATGCCTAGCAACCTTCTATTTAGGCTGATTGTACTTTTCCTGACTTTTTCAGCCAACATTTCTGCTGGCACCACTAATAAGCTATGAACACAAGCAACATAATAGAGAAGGAAATAGGAGTGGGGGAGACAAGGCCCTCAAAAGTCCAGACTGGATAATCACTTTCTGAAGAGGTCCAGGTTGGCTGGTCACACTGGAGTGTGAAAGCCAAGTTGACTGTGCTCCTTTGAAATGTGTCCAGACTGCGATCTCAAATGCTAAACAGCAGAAGCCTAAAGAGTCAAATGCTATGAAGTATGGGCTTGGCCTAGTTTAAGGGTCATTATTTCCCAGAGAGAAGCCATATCTTTAAGTAGTGGCATGAAAGCAATTACTTAATTATCTCACTTCCCAGCAGAAGGTGACTCCTAACAATTACCATTTAGTTGCATACCTTTTGGTGTCAACCTCCTCCCTGAACACCCAAAGGTGGTGAAATCAAGAGCAATCTGACACATACTTGGGTGTATTATACTGTCTTTAGCTGGCCAAGTAGTTCTGCCCAGTTTCATGTGGCAGATTCCTCTTGATCGTTACTATGATGAAATACCAGGGTGAAAAAGCAACACAAAACTAAAACTTATTTTTTGCTGTTTATCTCAATATAATTATTATTATTATAATTATTTAAAAGTAAACTCAAAGGATTTCTTGCATTTGGGACATGAGCCTTAAAGTGAAAAAACAAACAACAACAAAATCCTTTAAAGGATATATTTTTATAAGCCACCTTAAATTCTTTTCAGGAAAGAGCAGTATATACATGAACTTTTAAAATTTTTTAAATAATAATGATCAGATTTGGATACAGAAATCAGGTAATGACGAATTCAGTGCAAAGTGCAATGCAGTTAGCAAACTGGACAGAATGCATGAGGTTGGACATGTCGTGTCTTCCTGCTGGTGGCTATAAGAATCAACACATCAGCTCACCTCTTTTTGCTTCCATCACCTAAATCTCTGACTAGTTATGATATGGAATTTCATATCCAGTCTCCTTCATAATACTTTCCTCTAGAAATCTGTGCAACTACTAATTAGCCACCCTAATACATCTTCAAATTAACCATGATTTCTAGGAAGTTGTGATTTATGTATAATCAGCAAGATCTCATTGCTAAGAACCCTTAAGACCACTGAGGAAAAACTTTCAGATTAACCTGCTGAGAAAACTTTGAGTTGCTTCTTAGACTCTGGGAAATATGGCTGAGTTCAGATGGGTGACACACCTTCCTTGGGTCTCTGAGCTGCCAGTTTTGTATCTGAAAATGTCAGGTGAAGTCCCAAATAGCTCATGAAATATCAGTCATTGGTAAAACTCATTCCTAGGGATTTAACACATTTATTGTCTTTGGTATTAGAGCTACTTTGTTTAAAAGCAACAGGAAATAAAACACTATTTTCACAGTAAGTTACTTTTTTCTTTCTTTTGGCAGTGCTAGGTATCAAACCCGAGGCTTTGAGATGCTAGACCAATACCTGACCTCTGAGTTATACCCCCAGCCCCTGCCACATTTATTTTTGTTCATAACCCAGAAAAAAAGTTAATCAATAAATAACAGATTACTAAGAAGAGATGATTAAGTACATTTTAATTTTGACAAAATAGGACACAGGAACACTGAAT
The DNA here is from genome assembly GCA_004027875.1 of Aplodontia rufa. NCBI lineage: Eukaryota > Metazoa > Chordata > Mammalia > Rodentia > Aplodontiidae > Aplodontia > Aplodontia rufa. Next base: position 28,299 of record PVKS010023225.1, read on the forward strand.
TCCTCAGACCTCAATTTCTTTTCCAGAAACCTGTTAAATATGTCCAAGATAAAAGGTTTGGAGCTAAAATTCATAACACTTTAGCTAAGTTTTAAATGTGATCTAGACTATTAAAAACAAGCTATCCAGATTGTCTCCACTCATCTGTGGAGGTGGGGACTAGACCCTAGACAATGAGAAAGTTGGTCTAGTAGCATGAGTTAAATCCTGATAAGATGTAATGCTTTACAATCTAATGCTTTTTTTAGAGTTATAGTGGGAAGGGGAAGGGAGGGATAAGGGAGGGTAATGGGGGGGGCACTCCTGGGGATAAATGCAATATCCAGAATATATACACATTTTATATTATTTTGTTAAAATCTTGTAAGGTTGCTCAAAAATAAAATAAAAAAAAATTAAAAAAAAAACAAGCTATCCAGTACTAAGGCAGTAAGTTTTTGAAAATTAGGGGACATTGTTTTGTAGTTCCAGGATCTAATTATACATTGATTGATACTAATAATTAATAATATGTACTAAAATAAAACATTTTCACACTTTTTAAATTGAGCTCGAAATATTCTTGCCTAAAGTCAGAGAAAACTAGAAAGAAAATTATGATTGTTTTAAGATTTCTTTTTGGTGGTGTTTTTCTGGGGATAGAGGAAAAAAATAAATAAATCTTCAATTAAGTACCAGAAATAGAAAACTTTATCTTAAAAAAATCCAAGTTTGAATTCTTAACATTTATTAAGGGCCTACAGTGTGCTAAATGTATTGCTTCTACCCAGTGTACCAGTGTCTACAGCCTACATGCTAAATATTTAACAAGCTATGCCTCTCTCTCCTTCTCTCTCTTTCTGTCTCTTTCCCTCTCTCTCTCACACACACACAAACAGCTAGCTATAACATGTTATAGACTTGCCATTGACAAATCATTCCAATCAATTATCTGCCTCTACTCTAATGAACACTCATTTCCTTCTCTTCCACTCAACTAGTTCAATATTTTTTCCTCAATGAGTTCAGTGACACCTCCCCCCATCTTAAGAGTCCTCAAGTCCAAGTCAAAAGCATAATGCCCCTGATCAAAAGACTGGGCTAGTATAGGAGAGACTGCATAATTGACTGAATATAGCAATTTTTTTAACACTCAAAGCAAATTGAATATCACATAGCAGAAAGAAAAACTTGATGTTTGTTCACACTATTGTTTCAAAAAATGTGAAATTTCACTATGATGCCAAACCACACAGTGACTAACCAGAGAAGCCAATAAAACATGACAGATCCTGTGGGATTAGGCAACAATGAAAGCCTAAAGGCCTTGTTAGGTATCTGCCTAAAAGCCTCTTGCCATCAACCACCTAGGCCTGTTATTAAAGAGCAGCACTATCACAACATGGAAGGTCTTTTATTTTTAAAGGAATTTCTTTATGATTTGAGAACCACCATGCTTTATTCTTCCACACTGAAAAAATAGAAACAACTGCAAAAATAAAAACCAAGGCCTCAGTGGCTCTCCTCAACACTCCAAGTATTTAATATTTGTATCAAGCGCCTTTTAGTACAAGAAAGCTAACATATTCCTTGAAGAAATAAAATTCCTCCACCAATCTTGTAACTGTCCATTTAAAACTGATATACTTAGATTTTGAGAATAAAAACTTCCTTATGTCTGAAAGACAACCTAGTGGTTTCAGATGCATAGAAAGATCTTTTTATACTGTTGCCTAGAAACCATTGATAGAAAGCTTTTAAATATAGATAAGGATATTCTGGGTTTTGCCTTCTCACAGAACCTAAGTTATTTACTTCTGAAAGTCCTTAATTATCTCATCCTCTCCTGTTCTCTAGCTTAGAGATCTATTAGCCACTGACTTCATAATACTACAGACAATAAGCCTATAACCCTTTCTAACAGCTTTACCTCTTCCTCTTTCTGAATGGGTGGCTTTCCTGAAAACATCTAAAGAGATGAATTAACTGAATACCAAAAGCAATGTAGAAGTGCCTTTATCCCTGCCCCTTCCTTGTGAGCTGTGTAACTCTTTCTCCCAGGGTGGTATGATGGATATCTCAGCAGGCTTCACATCAAATTTCTCCCTTTAGGCAGTAGATCCAGTCTATTGGACATCATGAGTATATAAATAGTAAAATTATAACATTCTTTGGCCAACTCAAAAAGTGCAGTAAAGTATATTCTCACAGGGTATAATGGCCTTTTAAGAATAAAACTAACCAAATACCTCTTCCTGGTAAATCTAGGCTCCCCCTGCCCCCCACGAGGGGAAGGGGCAGAATGGACATGGGATTGAGTTGGAGGTTAAAGCTAACAAAGTTGTCACCCTGTCATATCTTTTGGAAGGGGAAAATTTGCCTCAAGTCATCACACTCAAATACATGGAAGCTGAATTCAAATCTTCATATCTGCCTCCCACATTAGCTCTGTGGCTCTCTTTTCCTCTACTTCCTCACCTCAAAGGTGGGATAATAATGACATCACCTATCTTCAGAGTTGTGAGAAATGAGAGAATCACAGACTTGTCATATGCACCATTAGCAGTAACTGAAGACAGTAAAGGAGGCTATTTCATTTTATGTTTACTACACCGGGTTGGCTGTTGCACACAATAGAGGAAAGAAGGTACCAGTATGAGTACTGTGTTTTGTAATGTCCTCTCACCTGGAATGTGAAATGCTAGGGTATGGAGGCCTGTGAAAAGGAAGTACAAAGAAGCAAGAGGAAAAATAAGATTAAAAATTACAAGAAATAAATGCTTAGAAGAGGTACAGATTATGCCCTGGCCTCCAGTGATCTCAGAAGTGGGAGATCTTCCTGTTATTACTGTTATTACTTTCTGTTATTAGTGTTCATTCGTTTTCAATTAATGTCTCCCAGGTGAAATTCTCATCCACACCTGCTTCTTTTGGAATATTCTTTGTTTGTTTGTTTTTTAAGAAAGAATCAATTTTGTTTAGTTTTTCATGTGGCTTTCGTTGCTCCATCACTTCGTTCTGTACATGGTGCTGGGGTTTGAACTGGCGTCCTTGGCACCTGCCAGGCAAGCACTGTAACCTCTGAGCCACCTCTCCAGCCCCTTGAAATTTTTTTTTAATTCTTTAAATATGGACTTACAATTAGAAGGGAATCATTATCAAACAATCAAGAACAAATGTATAATGACAGAGCAAGCCAAGGCTGATGCCATTCCATGGTTTCCCTCCTTGGGTTCCTCATGGTTCCATGTTTCCCCCTTTTAAACCCCTGTGTTAATTGGACTTCTCATGGAAGTCAAAGATTCCCCTCTGAGTTGATTCCCCCATACTCCCTAGCTCTGGTCTCCTTGATACCCTTCTTATTCCCTCCCCACTTCCTGCCCCCCTCCCTATGTCCCGCAGCACTAGGCAAGGTTACCCCTGTTCGTGTAAAAATTCATACATGTTGAGGTTATTATTAGCTTAGCCATCTATCATACTGATTATATTCTAGCTTCCACAAATGAGAGAACATTCAGTCTTGGAGTCTCTGAGTTTGAGATATTTCACTTAGCATAATTTTTTCCATCTCCATCCATTTGGTTGCAAATGCCATAATATTGCTTTCTCTAATAGCCGAGTAGTATTCCATTGTATATATGTACCAAAGTTTTTGAATCCACCCACTCGTCAAGTGAGGGGCATCTGGGTTGGTTCCATAATTTAGCTATAATAAATTGGGCTGCTATAAACACTGATGAAGCTGTACTTCTATAATATACTGATTCTAGCTCTTTTGGGAAAATACCCAGGAGTGGGATAGCTGGGTCATAAGGCAGTTCCAGCCCTAATTTTTTGAGGTGTCTCCACACTGCTTTCCAGAGTAGCTATACCAGTTTGCAGTCCCACCAGCAATGTGACGGTGTTCCTCTTTTCCCACAGCCCCTCCAACATCTGTCATTGTTCGTATTCTTCATTTATGACACTCTGTCAGGAGTGAGGTGGAATCTCAGTGAAGTTTTGATTTGCATTTCTCTTATTGCTAGTGATGTAGAGCATTTTCTCATTATGTTTATGGGCTTTTTTGGACTTCCTCCATTGAGAAGTTTCTTTTTAGTTCTGTAGCCCATTTATTGATTGGATTATTTGTGATTTTGGTGTTTAGTTTTTTGAGTTCTTTGTATATTCTGGATATTAGCCCCTCTGTCTGAAGTGTAGCAGGCAAAGATAAAATTCAACATCCTTTTATGCTCAAAGCTCTGGAGAAGATAGGAATCAAGGGAAGATACATTAACTATGTAAGATCCATTTACAACAGACCCATAGCCAACATTATGTTCAATGGGGAAAGATTGAAAGCATTTCCACTGAATTCAGGAACAAGACAAGGTTGTCCGGGGCTGGAG
>PVKS010023226.1:0-32664 GCA_004027875.1 Aplodontia rufa
CTCATCCCTAGTTTTTTGAGGATTCTCCACACTGCTTTCCAGAGGGGCTGTTACAGTCTGCAGCTCCACCAACAGTGTGTTAGTGTGCCTATCTCCCCACAGCCTTTTAATTAATTTGTTTATTTAAAAAAGAGAGAGAGGGACAGTGAGAGATTATCGCGTCCCCTCTGCCTGCAGAGAAAACACGACACGCAGTTGAGAGACACACAGAGCAGCAAGCTTCTTTATTGAGTTCCTCTTCTCTTCTCCTCTTCGCCCGAACTCTCTCTCCCCAGAAATCCGCCCACATATATACAGCTCACAGCACACGTGACCAATAGATTCATATGCACCAATGGGCTTCTGACTTTTCCTAAATGCCACGCAAGCGCACTACAGCCAGCTTCTACTTCCTCAAAGAACTGGGCGGCGCCCTAGCCTCAGGCGCCATCTTGGCATGGCGGATCCCGCTCCCGACAAGAGATAAAGACAAAAATAAATTTTATTTAGTTTTTCATGTGAATTTTGTTGCTCTGACACTTTGTTGTGTATGTGGTGCTGGGGTTCAAACCTGTGTCCTTGTGCATGCCAGGCAAGCACCGTAACCATGGAGCCACTGCTCCAGCTCTTAGATTCTGAATTTAAATTGAACAAATAAACCACATTTTTACAATGCCTTTTTCAACTAAAACTATCTTTGAGATTTCCCATAGGGACCCTGGAAAATCGCAAAGATTTCTCCTTTCATCTTATTAAAGATTATCATTAATATTTAGGGTTATTTTATGGCCCACATTTTTATTTTTAAAAGTTCCATATTTCTTCATTAGTTCAAATTAAGAATTGCATGGTGAGACTTATAAGTGAAAGGATGCTTTAGATTGGTAAAAAGTGTTTAATATAAATGCTTTAGAAATGATACGCTTTCCAGAATGGAAAAGCAAGCCCTGGAGAAGAGTCGATGCCCACATGACATGTTTTTATCCTCAGAGGAAATAGGATCGCTTTCTTGTGAAATGCCAACATGCTATAGTCCAATAGGGAATGCATTCTTCTCCATTTTAATTTGATTGGTTATTATAATAAACTAACCACAATCAGCTGTGTCCTTACGGCATCATTCTCTATTCTTCTAACACTTTCCTGAAGGATCTGCTGCAAGGTATGAGCTGGAAATCAGTTATTCAATGCAGCACAATATGAGAGCCTCCTTGGAAGGCAGGAGTCCCCTCTCAGTGATGGACCCCTGGAGGCTGGCTTCTGAGCAACACTAGGTCCCTTGTGGACTGTACCAAATGACAGAGACCAGAATTCCAGAACTTCTTTTAGTCTAGAAGCACATGACAGACCAGCAATTACACAGTATTCAGTGAACAGATGAGGGATGTACTTAAAAAAAAATGAGCATTATCTTTTATGTTGTATTCTGTGTGTGCACGAAAGCTTTTCTTCTTTTTATAACTTTAAACCTTAGTTTGCTTGAATAAGAAAGTGTATTCAGAAACAGCATATAAGAGTATTTTTGCTGAATCCTCTTACTTTTCATGGTTATTTGCATATACTCAGTAAGAAGGTCTCTTGCTCTCTCAGAGAAAATTGGACAAATCATTTGCACAACTAAGACTTTACCTGGCATGTTGTACTTGAGACTAACTCTGCACTCAGGGCTAGTCAGGAAAGGCTAGTCCACAACTAAGAAGCAAGGTATGTACTTTCTACGTGTAATCAATGTCAACGAAAAGGGAGAAAAACATACTTTACAGTGTTAGCTGCAAACATTTTTTCCAGTTTATCATATACACTTTTAAAAATTGTTCCCATGAAAGATAATCCAAAGTATTAAAAAAAACAAAAAGGGAGCTGGAGCGGTGGTTCAGCAGTTATAGTGCTTGCCTGGCATGCACAAGGACACAAGTTTGAACACCAGCACCAAGTACAACTAGGAACCACAAAAACCACATGAAAAACTAAATAAAATTGATTTTCTCTTTCTCTGTCTCTTTCAATGTCCTTCTTTCTTAAAAAAAAAAATGAAAGTGTAGTTCAAATAATTAGTGGTAATTAATGAAACCTATACTTGGTGTCTAAATAACTATTCATACAAATGTAATGATTTTTATTTTTATGTTTAAAGAGAGAGACTGAGAGAGAGTTAATTTTATTTTTATTTTTTGTCTGGTTTTTGTTTTTCCTGTACTTGGTTGTGTATGTAGTGTTGGGGATCACACTTGCATCCTCACACATGCCAGGCAAGCACTCTACTGCTGAGCCACTTCTCCAGCTCCAAATGTAATGGTTTTAAAAGAAAATAATAAATACACATTTTGAAAACAGCAATGTGATATGAATATGCATATAAAACATAAACTAACACTAGGAATGTAAGGCCTGGATAATCCCACCAAAACAAAACAAATATCAGGCAAGGTGGTACATGCCTATAATCCCCAGCTATTTGGAATGATGAGGCAGGAGGGTTGCAAGTTCAAGGCCAGTCTAGGCAACATTGTCTCAAAATAAAATTTAAGAAAAGGGCTGGGGCTGTAGCTCAGTGGTACAGTGCTTTCCTAGCATGTGCTAGGCACTGGATAAAATACCTAGCGCCCAAACCAAAACGAAACAAAAAGGGACTGGAAATAGGAAAAAAAATAAATTAAAAATACATTCTTTTTTGTTTTCACAAAATCACCAAGCTTATATGGAAGAAAAATATACATTCAAGTTGATATTTTAAAAATTTAAATGTAGGGGCTGGAGCGGTAGCTCAGAGGTTACGGCGCTTGTCTGGCACTTTCGAGGACCTGGGTTCGAACCCCAGCACCACGTACGCAACAAGTGTTGAAACAATGAAAGCTACATGAAAAATTAGGTAAAATTGACTTTCCCTCTCTCTCTCACTGTCCCTCTCTCTTTTAAAAAAATAATTACATATAACTATAGCTTCCTGTAAGAAGCTACCATAAACTTGATGGTTTAAAGCAACTCAAAATTTATTCTCTCACAGTTCTACGGGCTTGGTCTGGACATGGCTGATATCACCATGTAGGCAGGCTGAGCTTCCTCCAGAGTCTCCAGAAGAGAATTGATTCCTCCCCTCCTCCAGCTTCTGGCTGCTGCCATTCCATGGCTTGCAGCCACATCATACCGACCTCTGCCTCCAGGGTTGCATTGCCCTCTCCTCCCCGAAACCCCTCCCCGCCCCCTGTGTGTGTGTGTGTGTGTGTGTGTGTGTGTGAGAGAGAGAGAGAGAGACAGAGAGAGAGAGAGGGAAATCTTCCTCTTTCTCTTGGAAGGCCTGTTTTGGTTGTATTAAGGGCTCACCAAGATAATTCAGTATAATCTTCTACCTGCAAAGATACTTTATCTTTACAGGGTAACAGTGACGGTACCTAGGAATTAAGACCTGCTCTTTTCTTTGGGAGGTGAATGTTATTCTGTATGCAATCACAGTCATTAACAAAATTAAAAATTCCAAAGAATACTAATTCAGTATAGCAAATAGCTTTTTAAAAATTAGCAAGAAAACAGGAAATAAATAAAAAAGGGGGGCTGGGGATATAACTCAGTGCTAGCATACTTGCCTAGCAAGCATGAACCCCTCCCTGGATTTAATCCCCAGCAGTACAAATAATAATACAAATAATAATACAAATAAGAATGATTTTAAAAAAGGAAAACTCATATGTATCCACTTTATAATAGATATATACAGCCTGAATTCTATTTAAAAAATGGATCAAAAAATCATCTCCACATATAAGCTGTTAATAAAAGTCCTAATTAAAATAAAAATAATCAAGTGGTCCAAAATAAAGCTATAGGCAAAAGGTGAAACAAAGAAAAAATGACATCATTAGTATCAAAATAGAAATCAAGGCAGACATCATTAAATAGAGCAAATAATCATTTTACATTGAACAAAGGTAGAAAATATAAAACTCAATAATTTATGTATACACTGAAAGATATACCTTTAAAATATATAAATGATTGTGAAATAAGAAGTGAAACTGACAAAACTATTAGTAGGAATATTTAATGTGCTTTTGTTTTTTATAGATCAAGTAGACAAATATAAAACATTGAAATGGAAAAGATTAAGAAAGCAAGTATGAAGAAAGAATCTTTTGAAAAATCTCTGTTAGAGGTCATTTTAATTTTTCTGCATATGTAAGATAGTTAATCAAAATTCTGTTTTCCTACTAATAGTGGAGAATTAATTCACACAAGTCTGGTGAGTTTTGTACATCTTCAGTGAACAGATTAATGTTTTGTTGGTGGTGGATCTGGGGACGGAACTCAGGCCTGGTGTGTGCCACCCAGGTGCTGTAAGAATGAGCCACCCCCCAGCCCTCCAATTAATTTTCTTAAAATAAATCCTTCAATAGTGTACTGGTAGATGTTTTATATCCAGCTCTCTAGGATAAGAAAGGACTCTGATTTACAGCATTTGCCCATTTCTCCGGTGTAAATATCTCCACTCTGAATTCAAGCTGTGAATGTGAAGTCAGTGAAGGCAGAGTTAGGAACACCCATACCCACTGTGCTTGTGTCTGGTGTGAATAGGCTGTAGCATGTGACTGACACATATAATGACTTTTTTTTTTTAAAGAGAGAGAGATAGTGGGGGGGGATCAATTTTATTTAGTTTTGCATGTGGCTTTTGTTGCTCCAACACCTTGTTGTGTACGTGGTGCTGGGGTTTAAACTCAGGTCCTTGCACATGCCAGGCAAGTGCCATAACCTCTGAGCCACTGCTCCAGCCCACATGTAATGACTTTAACTGACCAAACACATTTTCCATTCATGAATAAATCTAACAATCTTCAACTCACGCAAGCTTCATGGATAAACATTTCATTCTCGAGAGACACAGCAAAAACTGTGTGTGTAAACAGTTCGGTATCATATAAGTCCATTTGCCCTTATCAAATATAAAAGCAGGAACTGATAATAAACAAAGAAGAAATAAGGCATACATATACATAATCCTAAATAAGATTGCTACTGCCCTTTGTCAATTTCCAATGATGGTGTTTATAATATATTTGGGGTCATGAAAATGTAAAAAATGTAAGAGGAGACATTTTGATTAATATTCAAGTACTTGCATGTACAGACTACTCTCTTTTCAAAGCTTACCATATAAATTTTAATATAAACTCTACCACTTTTCATTTGTACACACGTAAAGATTTATACCTGGAAGCCCTCATTTCCTTGAATATTTGTTGTTGGCTAATATGAAATGTAACAATCACAAATGGTACAAAAAAGAATTACAGAGGGCTTGATGAGATTGAATTTAAAATATATAAATGTATAACCCATAAATGTATATATAATGCCTTTCATTGAGAGGGGAAATTTTTTTGTTTTTTCACATTTTTTATTGGTGCATTAAAGTTGTACATAATGATGGGAATTTTTGTTACATATCCATATATGCACACAGTATAACAATATAATTTGGCCAATATCCCACCCCAGCACTTCCCCCTTCCCTCCTCCCATAGCTGGTTGAGAGGGGGATTATTGAGCCAAAAGAAGAGGAAGGAGATAGACGCAGAAATTTAAAAAGACTCCTGCAGGAGATGGGGAAATCATAGTTAACATAAGAGTAAAGTTTTAGATTAATGATAAGCAAATAAATGCATTGTTTAGCGAGATTATAAGCATATAACCACTTAATTATGTATGATCAGGCATATTATGTATTATGTGGCAATAGAAACAAAATGTACTAAATTAGTGGATTTCTGAGATCATGTTTTGGTCAATTAAATGTATGAACGAATTGGCAGGATAAGGAGGAAGAAACTGAATATTTACAATCCTACAAACCACAAAAATGAGACCTTGGGGTTCATTGAATGAGAACGTAGGATTCTTTGCGGGAACTTAACTATTTAGATACCCATTGATTTAGTTAAGATTAGATTCAACTGTAAATGATAGAAAACCCAAAGTAACAATCACTTAAATAATATAAAAATTAGTAGTTATTTTGTACAAAACTTTCTCGTAGAGCTCTGGTCTGACGGCCAGAGTAAAACAGACTATTGTTACAGAGACCTGGGGTCTTCCTATTTTCTACTTTGCATGGCCTTAGTTTTAGGTGCATGGTGATGGCAACTCCTTCCAAGTCAAGAAAAGGACAAAGGGGACACAGAGGGTGTTCCAGAGGTGTTTCTTATGTAAGGCCCTGGATGACAAGCGCAACTCCCCCTTAATCCCCTTGACCAAGGACTAAGCTTAGCCACCCAGGAGGTTCACAAGTGTTCTATTTCTTCCTAATTGCCACAGACTCAATGAAATATGTTAGCCTAGTGGAAGGAGCGAGAAGACACCCACTGGTGAATGCCTGAGGTATCTTTAAATACTGTGTGAAAACCAGACTTCTTCGGAACTACAAAGAAGATTCTGCTACTGCTGATCAAGGGGGCAATTATCCATATAACATGCTAAAATGAAAAAAGGCATGTGTGTGTGCAATAGCTACTAGTTAACAGAAGAGCAGCTTGCATTGTCCAAACACGCAATGGGAGGTAAAAGTGGGAGGATTCTGAATGGAGAAGCAGGAATGCCTAGATCGCAGCTAATACAGCCCTGTGTCAGCCTGCTCCAAGAGCACCTTGGGCAAGTCACCTGTCAGTCAGTGCAGTGCTCCTTACAGTGTGCTCTGTAGACCAGCAGCTGTGGTAGCAGAAAGTCTGTCAGAAATGCAAATCTTAGGCACCATGCCAGATAGGGGTCAGTAATTTGTGTTTAATAAGCACCTTAGGGAATTTTTAAACTATAGAAGATCACTGCATTAGTAGATGGATTTGAGCAACAAAAATACAGAGTTTTCAATGCAGCTTGTCTCCTTGATCCTATGATTATTCTTGCATAAAAGAAAATGTGACATGAAGCTGAATACAGAAGACAGCATTAGTAGAATTAAAAGTGAAATATTTGTAAAAATAAGAAAATTCTTTCCCCCATACCCAAATATAGAAGTATTTTTATACACATCTGTTCAGTGGTATTATGCCACACACGGAAAATTTAGACAAATTCTCTTTAAATAGCAAAATAAGATATCAATGTAATCAATTATTTCATTTGTCTTTACAGAGTTGCTCAATATAATTAATCATCCAACTGAAAATAGGTATAAGTACTGAAAATGATGGTGTCAATGTATCATTATTTATAAATTGTACAATTGTGTTTTAAGAGAAACAAAATTGCTTGAAATAAATAATTATGAAAACTGGGTGAAAACCTAGTACTATTAATAAGCCAATTTTTTTCCCACAGCCAAATCTTCATAATTAGCAACTTTGGACTAAACTTCAAAACAGGAAAAAAAAAAATCCTAGGTTTGGAAGGGATGTTGCTTACGGGTGGAGCACTTGCCAAATATGTGACAGGCCCTGGGTTTGACTGCCAGCACTGCAAAAAGTTAAGTAAATATATGGAAACTGCTATAATAAAAATATACTATCCTAATATTCATCTATGAGCACAAATACCTATAAATACTGAAAAACTATGAGGATCTTGGTGTTGCCAAGTAGTCCTCTGGTGGGGGGATTATTCCAACTGATATAGCAAAAATATTAAAAGTGTCCATATTCCATATGCATAAGGTATTAACAATTGTGAAAATGAAACCAGAATTGGAAGGCAAAACAATAAAATAAAACTGAAAATGTGGCATTAGACTTGTATGTGTGTGTGATATGTGTTGTGTATGAATATGATAAATGCAGCATTTAGAGCTAATGGATAATGAACAGTCACAATAATAAACAAGATACATACACAAGAAACTATTACTATCCTTTGAACAGAGATGCATATGAAGTGATCTGAAATTTTTATATATACACTTTTACTACATGACAATAGTGGCATTTTAGAGTGAGAAAAATGTATGGCTCACAGTACTGGAATAATGACAAGACAAGGAAAAAATGGTCCTCCTCCTATCAAACAAAACAGCATCTTCTAGAGAGACTAAGATATTAAAATATTTAACACATGGAAATGCAAACTAAAAAAAATAAAAGGTTCCATCAGACTCATCAGACAGAGGGAAACTTGGTGTTACACTGCTGGTGAAGTTTGGAAGTCTTGAGACGCAGGCTGGAGAACCCTTAGAATCTTTAACAGAGCTTAAAAGCATGAGCTCAGACAAGAGGGAGAATAGGAATGTGAACATTGGACTATGCTCATAAGGTATCAGATGGGAATGCAGACTCTTGGGCTTTGGACTAGAGTCCACATATATTCCATTCTGGCAAAGAACTTGTCTACATTTGCCCGTGCCCTGAGACTTTCTGTGATTCTGAATTTAAAGTGGATGGACTAATTGATCTGGTGGAGGAACTTTCAAGTTAGCACAGCATTCAGGCAGGGGCATGGATATTGCTGGAGGCTTTAGGCTAGGCACTGTGAAAATCAGGAGCAGAAATCAAAGAGAAAAGATTTTAAAAACTTGCACTTTGGCCAGAAAAGCATGTATAAAGCTGGGACCCCTGAAGTTGTGGTTGTTGAAGAGATTATACCACTAAGCAGAAGAAAAGTACACAGAGAAATAGGAAACTTTTCCTGAGGGCATCTCAGGAATTATCAAGACCACACCCATGGCAGACTCAAGTGTGTAAAAGTGAACTTGTTTGAAAAGAAACCATGGATAAAAATTAAAAAGGATGTCCTGCCCAGATGGGGGTATCCAGGAAGTTGCTTTCCCAGGATTCATTTCGCCATGCTCAGCTGTCCTGGCACTCAGAATCTGCTGCAGCTGGGGCCCAAAGGGGCCCAGCTCCTCTTAGAGTTGACAGCAGATCTTGTCTGGGTGGTGGTGCTTCTGCAGGAACACAGGATGCTGGAATTAGGGAGTCATACACACTTCCGCTGAAATTCCAAAAGAAGGCCTGGAAGGCCAGGCCAAGCGTAACAAGGTCAGAAACCTTTTGGGCAGCCCTGAGAGGGCATAACGAGGCTGCAAGAATGAAACTGAAGCTGCGATGGAGACCCCAGGAATTAAGAGATGGCAGGAATGTGGAATATTTGCCAAGGAAAGCTGCTGGCTGAAGCAAAAGCAAAGTTAACCAACAAGCCATGGGGTACAACTCACAAGGCAGTAGGGACAGGAGTTATCTGACTTTTATTCATCTTCCTGAGCATCTTTATTTTTCAGATATTCTATAATAGAAGTACATTAATTTCAAATAGAAAAATGATATGTAACTGCTAATCTTGGAAGAAATTAATTCAAAATTTTTAGGTAGTTAGGAAACTTACAAGTAAGTTAACAGAACTGTAATTAGTTGCATAACAAATCACTCCAAAACAACCATTTACACTAACAACCATTTATTTAATTCATGATTCCATAGGTCAGTGCTATGGATGGTTATTTTGGTCTCAGTTGGGCTAGCTCCTAAGACTGATCAAGCTGCCAGATTAACTGGGGGTGACTCATTTTTGGCTGGGGTATTTTGGTATTCTTCCATAATGTTTCAGATCTCTACCAGGCTACCCAAGCATAGGCATGTAATTATTCAGCAGGTTTACAAGAAAGTTCTTGAAATTGGCAAGGAATCTTGTGATCTAGGATTGAACATGGCATACATTGCTTCTGGAGAATTCTATTGGCCAAAGTAAGTCACAAAACTAGTCCACGCCCCAGGAACAGGAGAAGTGATCACCTGTTAAGGAGGAGCTGAGAAATCACATCATAAAAGAAGCTGGAATAGATACTTTTTGGTCATTTTTGAAAATCTAGTATACCCAACATTAGTCCCTATTTTATAAACAGAAAATATAGCAAATGTTAAGGTAATGGATTGCATGTGAAGATTGTTGTGGAATACAAAAAAATAAATTTAGTGATAAAATTTAAAAATTAATCAGCCAGTGCATGTATAATTAATCATAAATCTAGTAATACATACTCCCACTTGTATAATAGCTATTCAACATGGCAAAATACATCCATAACTTACACATCTGTGAACGATTTGCGAAGCCTTATTTTATAGCATACCATGATTAATAAACTTGATTTTTGCCTATCTGATCAATGGAAAAAATGTGACTGTAGCTTTAATTTTGTTTCTTTCATTTGGAGGGATGCTGGCATCTATTCGGTGTTTAGGAGTCATGGAGCAGTTCCCTGTGAAAGAAAGAGCAAAAGCAAAGCTTCTGTGAAGATTATGCCATGTATTTAGAGTGCTGAAAAGAAACAGAGACTTGACATTTATTCTGACCTTTCAAGAGAAGCTAGACAAAGTAATGTGGTTTTGAGGACAATAGAAACTTGAGGAAGCTTGATATTTCCAGTATGATCTGAAAAGAGGATGCCAAAATCTTGAATGGAAAACTCCTAAAACCCAAAGTACTAAGAAAGTATGCCTGTCCAAATCACAAGTGAAGATAATATTAATCTGCTTCTTCAACATAAATATTATTGACCACCCACAAGGTCAAACAGACAGACTTCTTATGCAGAAATTCTACAACATTTATGGAATTGTGTGCTGCAAAAAACAAATGATTGTTTTGTGTATAACAGGAGAATCTGCTGGAGAACTGATTGGCTGGAGTGGAGTGGAGGTAGATTCCCACACATGGTCACAAGAATATTCTGTGTTGATTGTTGAGTGAACATAGGAGGGAAAAAACCACTCTGGTTTTTTCCATTCTACTGTTTGATACAAAAGGGCATGTATTTACATATTTGCCAATTCAAACTATGGGCCACACACACACACACACACACACAATCAGCCCTGTTGCTAAGCTAGTTGTTCTGCTTTTACCTTTTCTGTTGGTTGAGCTAACCTCACTACTGGCTGAGTTTGAATTAATGATCTTCAAAGCATTCAAATATGGCAAATATTCCAAAACCATGGAGATTCTCATTTCTAGAGATAAAGACATGACCATATCTTTATATGACCGTATTTCACGCATCCCTTAACATGTGAAATCTAGCTTGGGAGGAGAGTACACCATCGTGTTGCTAGCACACAGCGCCTGGTCTGGACCACCAATGGCAGTTACCAAGGTGATCGGTTCCCCCCAAACTTCATGCATACAATAGAAACAAATTGAAAACAAATTGAAAAAAGGTTTCATAAGTAGTTAGAGGATAACAATGAGGTGTAGAATATTTAACATGTCCCTGATTTTATTACTTTAATTCAGAAAGATAAAACCACTGGAGGACAGAGGGGCTAAAACTCAGTGTACAGCTGATCTATCCATTGTGCAGCAATCTGGAGCAATTTGTAATCAACATTGGATTATGTGTGATATAGTAAGAGTTAAAAGTATCATAATCCAAAATGCAAGTGATGCAAAAATAATCTCTATTACACGGTTGTGGTGTTGGCAGAAGTGTGAGTGTTATTTGCAGAGAAGGACAATGCAGGACCACGTGGTTGATACGAGCCCAGGTGCTCATATGAAGCCAGTTAGTTCTAGTTAGAACGAGAATTCAGAAGATTTCACTTCCAACCTCCTGCTTCTGCCCTTTAAGATTCGCAATGTGTTCACTATACACATGAGTGTTGTTCTAAAAACTTCCTTCAAATGGAATTAGAGGTCTGGCTCAAACCTGCGGGAGTAGGCTGTGGGCACATTTGGTGTTCCCCAATGAATCCCTCTAAAGTGGGTCCTCTTAGGTGCTTTCCAGTTGCTCCTATAATAGAGGGGCTGCCACAGGGCTTCTGAGCACCAACATGTCACTCACATTCCTGGAAACCCAATGCACTTTGTCCCCATCTGTGTGATAATATATATTATGTGAAAATTATGTGTGTATGTACTCTTGCTCTCACTGCGCTAGAGCCTTGAAGACTGTGATTTGCTCCTTTTTCAGTTCTGTACTCTCATCCAGGCTGACTTCTCACAGGCACTTTTAACAACATTTCTTGAACAGAATATTAATTGTATAAAGCTCATGTACAGACTGATACATCACAGTAGTGACAACTTTCAGAGAATCCTGAAACTATTACATGACCCATACAAAAATCCTAGGTGATCATCCCCATTTTATAGGCAAGAAATTTGCGTAAGGGAAAGCACACAATTAGTAACAGAACTGGATGTTCAAATCCTCCAGCCATCAATATCTTTTGTAAGAAAAGGACTCTGGGGACCATATCTTCTGGAGTCCTCCTCTTGGATAGATTCTTGCATTCAGAATGACTGATGCCATCTCCCAGTAGGGATCTTCATCTTGGCAGTGCATGACCATCAGTGTGGGAACTTTTAACAAGCCCTAAGGCCAGGCTACTCCCAAGTAATAAGCCAACATTTCTGGTGAGACCCAGGCAACAGACTTTCTTAAAGCTCCCTAGGTAATTCCATTATGCAGCAAATGCTGTAAAATACTGTTCTCAGCAAACTCTTCAAAGTGAATGGCACTTTTCAGGAAGGATGCAATTTGCTTCTTAAGATTCTTTGGATATATCTGCCAGGGCTTGATCAGTTTCAAAAGACTGCGCTTCAACCTATAAGATCCCAAATACTGCCTGTCCCACACCATGGACAGAAGGTGGCATCAAGATCCAGGGACAAACAGGTCTGGACTAAGCTATTACTGACCCTGTTTGCAACTCAGGCAATCTGCCAACTCCTTTGTGTGTTCATTTCTTTAGTTGTATGGGTGTTTCATTCTTTCTTTCTTTCTTTCTTTCTTTTTTTTTTTGAAGGTGAAATGACACTAGGTGCAGAGACCCTTGGAAATTATAAAGGACTGTCCATTTTGAAGTTAAGGAAGATTATAAACAATCTGATGGCATATATGATACTTAGCCTCTATAATAAAATCATATAACATGGACCATTGCTTTCTTTAGACATGTATATTTTCATTTGATGGAATTGAAATATGTTTTCAAATTTTCATAAACTAGAGAACAAATAAAAAGGTGTACATAAAAGAATCTCTTCAAGAACCCGTAAAACAGGTAAGCAATAACATTCATAGCAAGTAATGAAAATTTTTTACAAAATAATTTAGAAAGATAAATCATTTATAAACATCATTGCATGGACAGTGAGTAAATTTAATGGTAATTTCTTCCCACAAACTATTTCTCAACTGCCTTCCAGTAAAAAAAAGAAAAAAGAGCTCAATATCTGTTAGTAACTCTTTTCCATTAATATTTAAAGGCCTAGTGACTGAAAATTCAACTGAATGTTTTTATTATTTGACACTAAATTGTTAAGGAAATTTAAAAGCCTGTTTGTAAGCAAAATATACTAGATAAGTCCATTTTGCAATGGTTACAGATTATTTCTGAAATCCAACAGCATAAAACTGCAAGATTAAAAAAACAACTGCCTTCTTAGAAATAAGGAAATACGAAGTGAGACTATGATGCCTTATTTTTAAAACCTCAAGATATCAAAATCAATAAACAGACATTCTGCTTCTAATCCAAGTTGGTTTTTAAATTATATACCTTTGAGGGAAGTTCAACTTCTCGTTCACTTGCCAGTCTGCATTTCTTCCCGTTCTGCAATGACTTCTGGCAGATAAGAGGGGTTTTGATTGTCATTAATTTCATAGAAGGGTTTTGCAGACTTGGAATATTCTACAGGTGGAAATAGGGTTTAGTTTTGAAAGGCATCAGAAATAAGTATCAGAACTATAAGATTCCAGGCGCCCTACCCGGTTTGAATCTCCCTTTCCTCTTACTATCAATGGAAGCATTGTCATGGAACTCTGATTGGCCACAGAAGCTGCTACTTCCATCTGTGCTTTGAGCACCTGGATCTCCCAACATCTTCTTTCACGAACACTGCAGCCAAAGGCAACCCATGTACCCAGGGTGGCAACAACACCTTTTTTGTAAAGGATATGAGAAAATTAAGTGAGCTCTTAGGGTCACACATGTGGATTAAAAGGCACGCCAGAAGGCAACTATTTTATTGCACATGGTTCCTGTCTCCTCAGAGTTTATTTCTGCCTACTAGATGTTTGCATCTTCATTTTCACAAATATCCCTTTGATGTTTTATGTGTATTGTTTAAATGACATTGACAAGTTAATGTAACCATTGGCTCAGGCTCCCTTGGAAAACCAGATGTGGAGCTCGACTTAAATTTTAGGTTTCCTGAAGGCAAAGTTCAAGGAAATAATTTTATATAGGAAAAAAAAAAAGATCCACCCAAGAAGAAAGGTCTAAAATAAAATACATGACAGCAAGGACCTCCTGTCTTATGCAAGCCCTTCTCCTATAGTAAAACTTGAGGTCGACTTTTCTGCTTAGCTCAAATGCCAGACCAGTTTCCACACACTAGCAAACTCCTTCCAGGGCTACTGCCAGTCCATATTGGACAGATGAGAACAACTGTTCAGTCCTAATATTTCCTTAAGAGGAAACTTCTTTAAAGTATTTGTTTTCCCTTTCATCTAAAAACACTGGGAATTCTTTAGCTTTCAAAAGGATCATTATTATCAAAGAAAAATAATCCAAGTGATCATACCAGATCTATGAATAGAATATTAGTTCGTGTTCTTCTTAACTACTTAGAGTTATTTTTATGTAAGAAATAAATTAATGGTAACATTACATTTTATATATTCATAGTTATTACAAAATGTGTCACTGGAAAAGGATATAGGGAGTCACTTGTTCAATTTTGTATCTGGGGAAAAAGCACTTATATATTACCTAAGTACTCTATACATAAATATTGACATTTTCCTCAAGTAAATTAGAGAATTATTTTTTTACAATCAAGTTACTTTCATTTTCAGGAGTACTGTGTTCAAAGTGAGAGCTAATGTTATTAATTCTAAGTGATAGAGAAAGGGTATTTATATGAATGTGATTGGCATCTTCACATGCAATGTGAAGAGAGAGAAAGAGAAAATCAACTTTATTGATTTATTCATCTGACCTTTATTTCTCTGACATTTTGTTGTGTATGTGGTGCTGGAGTTTGAATCTGGGCCCTTGAGCATGCCAGGCAAGTGCTCCAATTGCTGAGCCACTGCACCAGCCCCCTCACATGCAATTTTTAAATAAATATGTATCTCTAGAATAAAAATGCAAAAGATGGGGGCTGGAGTGATGGCTTGGTGATTACAGTGCTTGCCCGGCATGCACCAGTACACAGGTTCAAACCCCGGCACCACATACACAATGATGTCTCAGAGCAATGAAAGCCACATGAAAAACTAAATAAAACTGATTCTCTCTCTCTCTCTCTCTCTCTCTCTCACTGACCCTCTCTCTTAAAAAAAAAAAAACTGTAATAGGTACGTGTTCTTGAGCAATATTGGCATTTAAAAGACTATTTTATAAAACATAAGTTCATATCTGAATTGCAGTGACCTGTAGGTAAAGCTTAAAACCTCTCGTTCTTTATTATGAAATTTATCCAGAATATATAAGAAACTAAAAAAACTCAATGTCAAAAAAACTCCAAATTGGGGTGGAGTAGTCATACTTGCCTGGCATGCATAAGGACCCAGGTTCAAATCCCAGCACCATGTACACCACTGTTGGAGCAATGAAAACCAGATGGAAAACTAAATAAAATTGATTCTCTCTTTCTCTTTCTTTCTCTCACTCTCCCTCTCTCTCTTTGAAGGAAAAAAAAAAAGAAAACCAAATAACCCAATCAAAAATGGGGAAAAGAACTAAACAGAAATTTCTCAAAAGAAGAAATACAGATGTCCAACAAACAAGGAAAATTTTCAGTGTCTCCAGCTATCAGGGAAATGCAAATCAAAACTACACCAAGGGGCTGGAGGCGCCTGCCTGGCATGCACCAGTATGTGAGTTCACACACCACGCACCACGTACCCAATGAAGTCTCCAAGCAACGGAGGCCACATGACAAACTAGGTGAGAGTTGATTCTCTCTCTCTCTCTCTTAATGTCCCTCCCTCTTGACTCCATTTAGAATGGCAAATATCAAGAAAAAATGCTGGTGAAGATGAGGGGGGAAAGGTACATTCATACATCGTTGGTGGGAGAACAAATTAGTACAATCATTCTGGAAAGCAGTGTGGAAATACATTAAAATCCTGGGAATGGAACCACCATATGATCCAGCTACCCCACCCCTCAGTATTTATCCAAAAGAACTAAAATGAACACACTATAGCAGTACAGTCATTTCAATGTTTATATCAGCACAATTCATAATAGCCAAATTATGGAAGCAACCCAGATTCCCCATCAAGAGATGAACGAATCAAACAAATGTGATGTAAATACATAATAGATTTTTAACTCAGGCATAAAGAAGAATGAAATACTGGAATTTGCCAATAAATGGATGGAAATGGAGAAAATCATGCTAAATGAAATCAGCCAGCCTCAGAAAATCAAGGGTTGAAATTTTTTCTCATAGTGGAAGCTGGAGAAAAATAAGGGAAAGAAGATGGTTGGGGAAGGGATCAGAGATCATGAAGCTATAAGGAAGAGCAATAGAGTAGAAAAGGAGAATGAGAGGAAGAGAAGAAAAAAGGGAAAGAGGAGGAAATATGCAGTGAATTTAACAAAATCATGTTATATACATATATAAATTACCAACGCGAAGGTCACCTTTATGTATATATAGAATGCACCAATAAAAAATAAATAAGTGAAAGGAAGATCAGCAGAGTAAGGGAGGAAAAATAGGGGAAACAGGAGGGGAGAAAAAGTGGGGGAAATAGGGATTTAAATCAAGTTGCATGCACATATGATTTTGTCAAAAGGAAATCAAATACTATGTATAATTATAACGTTGTAATGGAAAAAAAAACAGCATTTAAGATGAAATGATAGGGGCTGGAACAGTGGCTCAGCAGTTACAACACTTGTCTGGCATATGCGAGTACATGAGTTTGAACCCCAGCATCACTTACACAGCAAAGTTTCAGAGCAGTGAGAGCCACATGAAAAACTAAATAAAATTCATTCTCTCATACGCTCTCACACCCTGTCCCTCTCTCTCTCTCTCAAAAAAAAAAAAGATGAAATGACAAATTAAGACTAAAAATCTTCAGGATCTGTGTCTCAGAAGATTCTAGATCAAAAAGTTCTGAGATGCTATCTTGAGTCCTGTCTTTGGCTTGGCCTGCTTTGCCACCTTATTTGTTAGAAAGGATTATTTACCATGTAAGTATTCTCCAACACTGTGCTAGTAATTAATATGTTCCCAAGTAAGGATTAACAAGTGATATGTGCAAAATAAGAATAAAGGTTCCTATGCCTGATTGTATTTCTATAATGAAAGAAATTGAAGCAGATCTTACTAGACTTGCTTTGGGAACTGCTCTCAGTACTGTGGTCTTCTCCTAAAGAACACATAAGGCAGGGCATGTACACAGAGAATAAAAAGGAGCAACTCTTTGTTTTAAAATGATGCAAATTATTAAACAGATCTAAAACTAACCAGTTTTTCTCTTGAATATCTCTCATTGAGTCCAATCTTGTCTGTTTTACTTTTTCTAGTCTGTTAGACTTATTCTTCTTTGGAAATGGGTAAATTGAACTTGAATTAGTTGAATATGGGATCTCATCACACCTTTGGCTGCGGTAATTTCATTTGTGTATCACCCAAGTCTTATTCAGTCTTGACTTGACCCTACTAATCCTGACTCACTATTGTACTTGCACATTCTTATTGTATATGAGATGTCTCCCCACCAAGTTCTGTGATAGGCAATATGGAAATGGTCAGAGGTAAATGGTTAGATTAGAGCTATAACCTCAATCAAATCCATTTGATGGATTAATAATATGAATGGATTACTAGGTGGTAATTGTAGGCAAGTGGGCCATGACTAGAGGAAGTAGATCACTAGGGATGTGTCTTTGGGGGTTGTACCTTGTCCTTAGCTCCTCTTTCCCTTATGTACATACTTTATATATATTTAATTTGCATATACTTATATAAATATTTTACTCATATTTAGTCATTACATTTTTTGGAGAGAGGAACAGTGAGAGAGAGAGAATCAGTTTTATTGAATTTTTCATCTGGTTTTCGTTGCTCTGACACTTCATTGTACATGAGGTGCAGGGGTTCAAACCCATGTCCTCGAGCATGCCAGGCAAGCATCATAACTGCTGGACCGCTGCTCCAGCCCCTAGGCATTACTGCTTGAGAATATCTATTTTCCTAAGCTGAGACTGTTTATTTTCCATACAGAATCCCCAACACCTCCCCCAAAACCCTCCCTGAGTAAGCAGTAAGGTGACTTCAATTTAGCCTAATTTGAACTTGCACTTTTAAGCATGTCCTTACACTTACAAATAGTTCAATCTGAGGGTGTTGATGACTGACAGATCTGATATGAGGAGGAGGGAGGGGGAAACAGGAGGCCCTTGCATCCATGAGCTAATTCCTGAGTGGATAATGATGTATCTACTATGTAGGGACAAGTCCTAGGAGATCAAGGTGGTAAGATTTGGCCTTCATCCTTGGGCTAGAAACAAATAGATGTGTATCTCAACCTTGGCAGCAAGTAGAGTCACTGGGGCAGCTTTCTAAACACACTCCCTGGACCCTTTCCTACCTTAGAGGTTTAATGATAAACTTGCCTGGGGTGGTGTCTGAGCATCAGAATTTTTTTTTACAGGTCCCAAAATGTTTCTAATGTACAGCCAATGCTGAGAATCACTAGACTAGCATTTGTCTTAATTATATGTCTGGTCTCCAAACTTGGACTCTTCCATGATCATTGGACTAATCATTCCTCCAGGAATTTGTAGATGCATTCCCATTGCCTAATAACCCTTGGCCCAGACTTTACCTCAAAAGTTCCGGAGGGATTGGGTGTGTAGCTTAGTGATAGAACTCTTGCTTAGCATGTGCAAAGCCATCAGTTAAATCCTCAGAACTGCAAAAAACAAACAAAAAGCAATCCCAATGTCACATTTGCTGAAATCCACCCCTCCAGTCCATGAGTTCAATTTCCCTCTTTGCTGGTTCATGGTATAGCATTTTAAACCACGGCCAAACTTGAGAACTGGCTCAACCCTTTCAAATAGAAAGATGGGTATCTTTCCCTTCACTTTGACTGTCTAACATAAAACAGCCCCAAAATTGTATTTTCTTGCTATAAATTGGGCATTTTATACTATTTTATTTGGGTATTTAATAATATCAATAATTAAACACTTATATAAGCTATAGTCTTCTGAAGTGTCCAAGTTGGGACTAGGGCAATTTAAATTTTCAGAAGAAAATAAAATGTAAGATTGTGAATACAATGAAAAAAACATTATGTTCCCTTTTTGTAAGGCCACCAAACCAATAATAACAGAAACATAATCTTCTATCACTGGAATCGTCTTTAGGCACAAAGCAGACTTGCCTTTCAGATAGGTGCCAACTATCACTGGCAAAGGAGGCCATACCTTACAAGAAAGCTTTAGACCAAGAACCTTAGGCTGTTCCCACCTAGAAGGAAATCAGAAGTCAAATGCACTGTGCATTTGGATTGACCATTTAGTAATCCATCAATTTTGCACCTTAATTTTACTTACTCTAAAAACTGATATTGTTCTAAGTATGCACTACGAGATTCCATTTGCATAAATAATCCAAAAATAAAGTTTACTTCAATGTTCAGAAAGGTAAGCTCAGTTAGTAAAACTACAAAAATTTTATGATAGTTCTTACCATAAAATGTTCCTTGTACTGGGACAAGCTGCAGTTGGGAGTACAAAATACCCTGTTCCTTCTTTCCAAACAAGGTGCTTGTTCATGCCGGTGACAGGTGTAGTGAGCTAAGCACATTCTGTTCTGTGCACTTTTCTGGAAACTGTTAAATTGTGCAATATGATTGATTTAAAAAACGCTCAGTGCTTCAAGAGAATTCTGACAGGTGTCACAGGACATTCTGAAAAGCCCTCAGGGAAGAGATAAGCTAATGTCAAGGTTTTAATGCCCCCTCCAAGTCAGAATAAATTGGTATCTTAAAAAAATTGATTAGTGTGTGTATATTTAAGAGATAACTTAAAAGGGGGGGCTGGAGCAGTGGCTCGGTGGATAGGGCATGCGTGAGTACGTGAGTTCAAACCCCAGCACCACATACATAACAAACTCTCGGAGCAATGAAGGCCACATGAAAAACTAATTTAAAAATTCTCTCTCTCTCTCACTGTCCCTCTGTCTTAAAAAAAAGAGAGATGACTAAAATTTGTAAGTTCTAATTTATAGCTGGATTGTATAAAGGATAAAACAGCAAGTATTTTTGCTCCACCCAAAACATCTTAATTCAAATCAGTAATTTAACTTCCAGATGGATAATTTTTTTTAGAGAGAGAAAGAGAGAATCAATTTTATCTAGTTTTTCATCTGGCCTTTGTTTCTCTGATACTTAGTTGTGTACATGGTGCTAGGGTTCGAAACTGGGTCCTTGCTCAGGCCAGGCAAGAGCTCCAGCTTCTGAGCCAGTGCTCCAACTTCTGAGCCAGTGCTCCAGCACCAGACTGATAAATTTTAAACTATGCCAATAAACAAACTTTAGTTTTCCTCACATCTATTTATACTGGAAATAAAAACAAACCTTGCTATAATTAATGAACAACCTGAAGGACACCTGGGTGGGGGGACAAGTGAGGGATGCCTGAATTACACTGCAGCAACTCTCACTCCAAATACAGGCTTCTTCCTGCTGGGAAAATGCTGGATCCCCTCAGAGGACACAGAGCCCAGGTGAAGACTGGGCAGGAGCATGGGGTCCTGAGAAGGTGGGAGCCACTTTGTAAAGAAGAACAGAATGGGGTTGAGGGGCAAACCCAGGCTCAAAGCCTGGGACTTGGCAGGAGGCACTAGAGCAATGCCTGCAGCCTAGGCTGGCCGGGGAGGGAAACCCACCTCAGGAGTAGGAAGAGCCCCTGATCACCATGAAAGACGTCCCGCAAGGAAGAAGTGTAAGCCTGTCCTGCCCTCAGCATGGTTGTGAACAAGCATCCCTAATGACAAGTCCAGGTACAGGTAAAAGCTGAGGCACTCAGAGCCTAGGGTTCCCAGTTCTTAAGAAAGGAGACAGCAGGACTCTGCAGGCTTACTTGCCATTCACATGTTCATACCTAGAAGCCAGCAACCAGAAAGGAAAATGCACACAAAGACAGGAACAGAAAAACAAGCCCAATTCATAAGAGTAGCAGACCTATTCACTATTGGGCAAAGAAGAATGAGCCAGGAATGTGTCATATCCCTTGCCCAACTCCAAGGATAGAACCTGGGAGAAGACTCTGTCTTTATGCTGCCCCAGGGCTGCCTAACCAGCCACAATCATTCTCCCTCCCTCCCTAGTTTCCAGTCCCGAGGCTCAGTAGGAATCCATTCTGGCACCCCCACCATGAGGAAGCTCAGGGCAAACACACTGTCTTCTCACTGCACAGCTCATTTTAACACAAATGAAATCCTTATTGGATTTCAAGGCCCTTAGGACATCAGGCTGAGGAAGGCCTGATAAAGGACCCACAGCAGGAAGCTGCCTCTGATCTGGGTTGGTGTCTCATCAGCCTCCTCAGGTCCATGAAACACCCAACTTATTAATGGCCCAGTAAGATTGCACCAAAGGAGGAACACCTAAGGCCTCTAAGAACAGCCCTCCACACACACAGAGGGCGCTATCACTAAGGAAACAACATCACTCCAGAAGTCAATGAAGAGTACAGAAATTGCAGCATTGTCCACCATGAGCTGCTAGAGCAGAAGGGAAACTCCTACACTCCAGCTGAGCCACAATCCAAGTGGTCCTGGGAACACCCCAGTTGTACCAGCTACAAACTCATCCAACCCTCAGTTTGCCCCCAGGATCCCCATCTTTCATAAGCCTTAACACTTGCTGTGCAGTGTTGACATTGGACAGCCTGAATGTTTTTGGCAGGAGCTGCTTCCCCAGTGGCATTAACCGGGAAGGGCAAGCAGCCACAAAGGACACTGCTTCCGCAACACAAGGACAAGAAGGTAAGATCCACGCTGCTTTCTGAAGTCAGGCTAAAACTGACAGTTTGATGAAGGTAACTTTAATTGGCAATTTCTTAACTTACCTCACTTTTTTCTTTTCTCTTTTTTTTTTAAAGAAAGAGAAAATCAATTTTATTTATTATTTCATCTGTTTTCTGTTTTTCCCCCAGTTAGTTGTGTATGTGGTGCTGGGGTTCAAACTCAGGTCCTCATGCATGCCAGGCAAGTGCTCCATTGCTGAGCCACCACTCTAGCCCCCAACTTATCTCATTTTTACCCTTGTAGATTTATGTCCCAATTGCAAATACTTCTATTAAGCCTCTCAATTAAAAAATAATAGGGGGACCTGCATGGGCCAGGAGTACTTGCTCTTCTCTATTGGTCTAGCTCACTCCCTAGGACTCAGGTGCTTCTGGCTGGGTCACCAGGGGCTCATAACCAGCATGAGAGCAACTACTACGGAGCATACTGGTGGGACTATGGAATGCAGAAATAACAGTTCTTGAAGTTCTGTAAGTGCCTGCCAATGGCAGGATAGAATTTTTACATTGGAATTAACATTTATCCTAGCATTTTTCCTTCTGGTTGAGAAACTAGACCAGAAATATAATAACTCACTATTCCTTGCAAAGGGGAATCTCAGTGCTGTTTCCAGGAGGAATGCCTTATGAGGAAACCATGAGCTCTTTAAACACACAGATAATCTTAGAACAAAAAGAAAGTGAGATGATAGATCCACATAGAGGCATAGACACTCATTCCTTTAATAAATGTATGCTCACTATACGTATTTCTGTATGCCCAGCATGACTCTCAGTCCTAAATTCATAACAGTGAAGAAAAATTAAGAAGCCAGACTCAGTGGCACCTCGAAGGACTGCAAGTTTGAAGCCAGCCAGGGCACCTTATCAAAACCTTGTGTCAAAATTTATAGGGAGGGGAAAGGTGCTGGGATGTGGCTTAGTGGAAGAGAGCCAGTGGGTTCGATCCCTAAAACTGCCAAATGGAAAAAAACAATCAAATTAAGTAGGAATGATTTTAAAAATTAAAAAAAGAATTAAAATACAGAGAAAATAAATACAGTAAACAGAACAGGTGATGGCCTCAAGGGACATCTGCTAAGATGCTAGAAGGGAGGCAGCTGAGCAAATGGCCCACATCATACAGTGTTTAGAGGTACTGTATACTCAGTGAAGGACTAGTTCAATTTTTAGTTCATTATTTTAGGACAGAAGAAATCCCTGTTCTTTTCAAGTCTCTGGAGCCCTCCTGTCCCTTTGAAAAAGTTCAGCCTTCTCCAGCGCTGCCTCCCTGCCTGCATCTAGTGGGCAGAGCACACAGGCTTTCAACTTCCTGGCACGGAAGTTATCAAGCAGGCATTTCCCTTCTTTTCCCTTCTTTTCAACCAGGTAATCATCATAATGACCTTCAAATAATCAGTAAAACTTTCAAATACATCATCCTCACTTTTGTGCAATCTGAATTCTCAATTTTAGTTCCTTTATAATCCATGCATTATATTAAAAACCTGTTGCTTTTTAAAATGCATTATACAATGAAATTCATAGTTCCAAAGGACCGCTCTTACAACCTAAGTTGACTGAGAAAGATAATTAGGAAGTTACAGGAATGATATCCACATTTTAATTCACCTGAGTATATATTAAGACTTTTATCAAATCAATGTTAACACATATTTAAATTATTTTCTCTAACTAAAAGAGTGTAGTTTTGGATTTTAATTTTCTTTCAAAATTAAAGACCTTCACCTTAAGAAAAAAATATTTACTTTTTAATTGTTTTATATAAGTGAAAGACATTTTAGAATATTTAGCTGAAAGGATTGTATATATTCAAAGTACACATTATGTAATATATACATTGTGTAATGATTACCAGGGGAAGATATTTTCAAAATAAAGTTATTCTACTTTGCAGTGAGCAATTTAAAGATTCACATACCAATGCATGAACAGTAAATTTCCAACAATACTGAATTCCTTGATACAAAGCAAAAGAAATATTTTGTTTTCTCATTTTACAAATGACTCCCAAATGCCAATAAATTTGAAGCAGTTAACAGACCTCTCTGTGTTCACAAAACCTTGTGGAAACACCATCATCAACATTAGCAGCTCATGCCTTTGCCAAGATGTTATATTCCCCAGCTTATTTTGTACGTCAAATATAGGGAAATCAATACATATTAATCTAGAGGATCCAGGAGGTCATTCTGTATGCTGACATCTATGAGACAACACAATCCCTCAACACACACAAACACACACCCTACAGGACAACACAAATAGCACCCTGAATCTTGAATATGAAACATTGCACTTAGAGACCCAATCTGGAGTTTCCATTTTCTATGGGGGTGAGAACAATCCTGGAGTTTGGGGACACTGAGCAGAGTGAAGACAGAAGTGAAGCTGAGACCCCCAGGTAGGATTGTACCCCTGTGTTCCTGTCTGCTGTTACAACAGGCTGGCCAAATGGCCTACACACATCTGCTCTCTCCAGCCTGGCCCCTGGAGGCAACATGATAAGGATCCACGGTGGGCTAACTCATGCTTGTAAAATGAGAAAACAAAATATTTATTTTGTTTTGTATCAGTGAATTCAGTAATGTTGAAAATTTACTGCTTATGCATTTGTATGTGAATCTTTAAATTACACACTGCAAAGTAGAATATATATATATATATATATATATATATATATATATATATATATATATATAAAGAGAGAGAGAGAGAGATCTTATGGAGAGATATATAGATCTCTCTTTCTCTCTCTCTCTCTCTCTCTATATATATATATATATGAAATAATTTAGAGGAAAAAAAGGCTCTCCTCTGGTACTAAGAGTAGAACGAGTGAACCTCCTTTCATTTTTAGGCTCCTGATGTTGCAACCTGCCCCCAGCAGCCATCCAGGATCCAAATTCCACATTAACAGTAAAGTGAGGGGTTTCTGAATCACTGAGGGACTTGCCAAACAAGTCTTGTGTCAGCCTCTAAACTGAGACAAGAATATCAGAGAAACCTCTGACCACTATGCCCAAATTGAATCCGGCACAGTCTAGCAATGCCCCTGTGTCACTGTACAAATTCCACAGAATAGAAGGTGGAAGATTTGTACAAGGACATTCAAGATGTGCGCTAGAGATAAACCAAAGGAGAAGTCCTGCTGGAAAGAAGCTATCAGAGTGAAAAAGGGTGCTCTCCCCAGCCTCCAAGGTCCAACATTTCAGAGGAGTTAGAAGACACCGGGAAAGTCACCTGTAACAGGACACCCTTTTTCTCTTCACCTATACCTGGCACTTTGGACCATACCCAGGGAGTTCAGGCTGAGAGGGATGGCCAGCTTGTAGTTACTGGGGCTATGTGGAAATTTGTTTCTATTGAGTGATAAACTTTTAAAATGAAGTCATAGGTCGCCTCACAGTGGGGACAGGTGGTGAGAATGCATTGTTAGTGATCTACCTGTACGAATGTCAGAACTTACACAAACTAAGACAGCCATAATGTCACTAGGTGATACAATCTTGCAGCCACCTTCCCACATGCCATCTGTCCTTGACAGAAATGTCAATATGCAGTGCAAGACTGTACAAAGAACAATACTGCATTCTTACATCTGAGTAACTAAAATTAGCTATCATACCATGTTTGCTTCAAGTTTCCTTAAAAAAGAAGAAACGTAAGCAAAATTTAAAGTTATATTCCCCCAAACACAGCAGTTCCAGCACCACCCATTGCCTTCAGCTGTGTACCGCATGAGAATATCAGGCCATGATGGACATGCTCCGTTCATTTTTTAATACTTTTCTAGACACATACCTGAAAACAAGAACAACAAAAGGTTTCCGCGCATGTGTGGAATTTAGAAAAGGTCTATGTTTTATGCATTTTGAAATTTTTTTTAAAGAAAGAGGGGACAGTGAGAGAGAGTCAGAGAGAATCAATTTTATTTAGGTTTTCACATGGCTTCCATTGCTCTGAGACTTTGTTGTGTACGTGGGTGCTGGGGTTTGAACTCGCGTACGTGGGCATGTCAGGCAAGTGCTATAACCGCTGAGCCACCGCTCCAGCCCTTGAAATTTTGATTCTATTGCTTTTGGAACTTATGCAGAGATCTAGATGGTTTTCCTCAATGCTTTCCTTCTCTTCTATTCCATTAAAACAAAATGATCACATGAACTTAGATGCTGTGTGAAAACAGTCTGACTACTGAACTGCATGGGTGTGAGTTCCTCTCAGGCATTCATTCCCAAGGGAACTTTGTACCCTGGGGATACTGGGTGACGCTCAGCACAGAGATTTGCCAGAGTGCCATTCCAGAACAAGCACACCAAAGCAAGTTAGGATTGACCCTCCCTGGCCTCAGTCGACCACCAGTCAAAAGACTGGTCACTTTCAGAAAATCTCCAGGATAAAATGGTACCTGATTTTTGTTTTAACTTGAGAATATGAATTAGAATGCATAACACAATTTCCTCATAAAAAGAATGCTATATGCCGTCCTTTTTTATGGGGGAACTAACATTTCAGTTAGAAAATAGTTATTATGATGTAGCTTAGGAAACAACTCACTAAAAATATTGGTTAAATAACTCACAAACATTATTGATTAAAGTCTAAAATATGTACAAATCCTTTTTAAAGGAACTATATAATAAAATATTTTTAAATATAGCATTATAAATGGAGAATTTCTTAGGAAGAAAACTAATTAAAAATATAGACAGTTATAATAATGCAAAAGGATTCTAAAAATATTCTATTCATATTTGTATAACCCCAAATAGTATTGCATTTATATCTGCAGTTTTAAATTATGAAAACAAAATATTAGTGTTCTTTTGAAAATTATTTTAGCTAGACATCATTAAATTTTCAAAAATAATTATTTTAAGAGTTATGGTTTGGCCCACCCCACTGGAAGTGCACTGCTTGCAACCGTGGTCAAATGAATCACTAACATTTCACCACTTGGCAAGCTTATGCTTGTGTGGTTCTGATCCACAAACAGTGATGGTGGTCACCAGAACAACTAAAGCAGAACTTTATTCTGAATTCTCAGTGCTAAGGAGAAATCTTCTGCCTCAGCAATCAAAGTGAGGATGCTGCAACCACACACAAAATCTCTCCAATGAGGCTTTTGCTGGGCTCCACCCAAACTTGGGGAAAATGGATTTCATCAGTGATTCTTGGTGAATTCCGGCTGAGAAGGCCACAATCCAATGACTGCTCTTAAGCAGAATTAGAACTGCACAAATCACACTCCCACTGGAGCCCACTGGACAGAACGCGCTGGGAACCCATAGGTGCTACTCCAAGTTCGTAGCATATCCCAGGTAGTGATCAGAAAACTGCTCCAGGCAAACCAGGCAGGGATCTCTGAATCAGGCTATTGGCACCCTAGAGCAGCATTCTCACATGTGTTAACAAGGTACCAGGTTGAAAATGGATACTGAGTTTTTTTTTTTCAATGAGGGGTTGTCTTGTTGTACAATCATAAATGCATATGTAGTAGCAATATGATGTGCCCCTGATCCTAATCCTGAATCATCCTCACACCACCCACACCCCAGACTCTTGACTCTTCCATACTTCCCCCATCCTTCTCTCCCTCTCTGTGTATACGTATATATTTTTAAATTTATTTATATTTATATATTTATATATATATTTACACACACATATGATTGTGTTATCCAAAATTAAATTATTGCATAAGTATTTGGCTTCTCTGGGGAGTAAAGAGTAAATTACAGGGGTTGTAGAGGTGGCTCAGCGGTTTCAGCGCTTGCCTGGCAAGCACGAGGACCCGCG
This sequence comes from Aplodontia rufa, assembly GCA_004027875.1. NCBI lineage: Eukaryota > Metazoa > Chordata > Mammalia > Rodentia > Aplodontiidae > Aplodontia > Aplodontia rufa. The sequence continues at coordinate 27,768 of PVKS010023226.1, forward strand.
TTCAAACCCCAGCACCACATACACAACTGAGTGTTGGAGCAACTAAGGCCATATGAAAAAACTAAATAAAGTTGTTTCTCCCTTTCTCTGTCTCTCACTGTCCCTCTCTCTTTAAAAAAAAAAAGTAAATTACATTGTTGATTCCTCCCGAGATCCCTCCCTTTCATCCTTCCCTCTTCCCTCCCTCCCATAGCTATGGTTCCTTAGATTGCTTTGAATTTGGTGAGTCTGGTACATGAGCTTGATCTTTCACCCAAGCCTGGGTTTCGCTCTAGCTTCCACAAATGAGGGAAAGCATTTGACCCTCTGGGTTAGGCTAATTTTGCTCAGCATAATTTCTTCCATTGCCATCCATTTACTTTCAAAGGCCACAATATTGTTGTTTCTAATAGCTGAGTAGAAGTCCATTGTGTGTGTGTGTGTGTGTGTATGTGTATGTGATATGTGTATGCATATATATCACAGCTTTTGGATCCATTCATCCAGTGAAGGGCAGGGCATCTGTGTTGATTCCATAATTTAACTATTGTAAATTGAGCTGCTATGAACATTGGTTTTGCTGGGTAACTGTAATGTACTGATTCTAGTTCTTCTGGGAAAATACCTAGGAAAGGGAGAGCTGGGTTGTATGGTGGATCCATCCCTAATTTTTGCGGTGTCTCCACACTGCTTTCCAGAGCAGCTGTACCAGTCTGCAGCTCCACCAACAATGTACTAGTGTTTCTATCTCCCCACAACCTCTCTAGCATCTGTTATTGTTTATATTCTTCATCTTCATCGGACACCACCCCTCCGATGCCCACCTTCTTCCAGAAAGCTGCTTCTGCCTGGAGCTTCATTTTGCTTCACCTGTTGGATCTAAGCTCCAGGACAAGGATCTGTAACCTTTTGGGAGTGTGGGGCCGCCTGCTGGATTGTTGAAGCACAGCAGCAGTGTTGTCACTGTGTCCTGGGGTCTTGGAGGTGTGGGGCAGGTAGGAATGGGTCTGTCTGTGTGCTGCATTGGGACCTGAGATCCTCGATAGCGGGAATGGGCTCAATATATCTGGACCTAGAAGAGATGTGCTGTGGCTAGGCAACTCCAGGAGGGGGTCCTCAGGGTGTCCTGAGTGCCTGCTGGCTGGGTACTGGAATTCTGGGCATACAGTGGGTGGTCAGGTTGGCATCGCATGAGGTGGGTCCTCCTGGTGCTGTCCTGGGTGTCTGCCAGACTGTGACCAGAGTCCTGGGCCCACACAGCAGGTGGGCGGGGAGGATATGGATACTAAATTTTAAATTCTCCTTTAGGTTAAAAATACAGGAACAGGAAAAGAAATTGATAGAAACTCCTGGAAGTTTCCTAGAAGATTAACCATTGCAAAGGATTGACCAAAAGATATGCCACTTGTTTCTCATTAGAGATCTCCCTTCCTGCTTCGAAAAGATTGGATTGAATTTACCCACAGCCCGTGTGTATGTGTACTTCAAAGGGTATAGTTCACAAGGAACCATTACCACATGTCAAGAATTATGTCAGCAACACTAAATTTTTGATCACATATCATTACTCCCTTAGAGTCCTATTCTAAAGCTAAATGACACAATATTGAAGCAGAAGGAAAACAAAGTGGTAACAGAGGATGCTCTCTCATCAGTTAGTGGAAGCTGTCATGAAAAGGAGTGCTTCTGAGTTAAATCAAGAGCACAGGGAGAAAAACAAACCAAAAGCCCACATACACAAGGCACTCTTGGAACTCCAGGGAACCATGAGAACCAGACCCTGCCCTCCAGCAGACTGCACCTACAGCATAGTACTAAAAGCCCTTGGTCTGCTCTGGGTGCCTTAGACTTCTCCCGGGAAAAGAAGTATTTCTTTCTATAAGAAGCAAAGAGACATTAGAGTTCTATGGGGGAAAGGCACCGATTAGCCAGAGTTAGTGAATCACTATGCATCCATTAAAAAGCATGTCAGAAAGGCCTCTGTAACTGGAGAAATGAAGTCACAATACAGTATGGACACGGTTACTAGTGTCATAAACATACCACACATTTGTGCATCAACGTAAGGAAAGGACTCACTGAAGTACTAAACATACCACTTCGTGATGGGAGGTTTATAGGTACTCTTAGTTGACAACTCAGGGAAGCAGCCTGTGACTCAAACTTCAGATCCAGAGGGAGGTGGAGCCCAGTGTGACCAGTACCATGAGAGGTTACCAGCAAGGTCAGAGGACCTGGAGAAGCTGAGCCTGACAAGATACCAAGGAGGCTCAGGACAAGGATGTCAAGTCCTCATGGACCCTCAGCTCTATGTCAGGGGAGAGAACAGTGCAGGATACTAGGAAGGTCCCTAATAGGCTCTGGACCAGGCTCCATGGGGACAAGAGAGGCCAGAGAAGAATGACATCATTGGGCTCCCAGACTAATGCTGGCCAGAAATGAATGGATCTCCAAAGGCAGAGACATGTTAGAAGACCAGGTAGGGAAACAGGTCACAATTTTGAACTCCATCAATGTTATAGTGAACATCAACAGAGACTTATTATATTGTGGCCTGTAGAAAGCAGAATGAATTTTATGTATGAGAAGAATGAGAAACAACTAATACTCAAACAGAATCTAAGCCCATGCCACTTCAAGTACTCTGGACTAATAGTCTGACCAACAATAAAGTGTATGGAGAGGACACTCAATGATCTCAATTGCAGCTTGGCAAAAAAATAGTTCTAAGAATAAAGTGGGCTTTTCCACATATTTGTCTTTAAGCAATATTGTACAAAGGGCACTAAAACCGCCATCCACACACAATCACAACCTAATTCAAATGCAGCCTGACAACAGACTAGACAAGGCTCATCAATGCTTTGAATAGCAAGTTCTTTTGATCTAGCAGTCCCTCCCGGAACTTACCTAAGGAAGTAGGCAGATGAAGATAAGGAAACAGTGGAATATGCTCATCACTGTTTTAGTTTTTTTAAACTCTGCAAACTACAGGACCTCTGGAGATACGGGACATTAGCTTCTGATTATCTCCCCCAGATTCCCCCAAGGCACAGAAAAATCTGGATAATCAAAGGCTTCAGAAAATATATAAGTGACCTTTATTCTGTTGTAGTGCCAGGCAACAACCTCTTGCACTTTTTACTCCCTTTCCGCTCAACTCCCAGACTGACTGAGACCACAAAGACATGGAGACTAAAAAAGCCCATCACCCTGCAAGTGGGAAAAATTATCTGGCAGATAAGAGTGACAACAAGGTGCATGTGCCATCGTAAGCAGATGCAGCAGTGTCTGAAGCACCTCTAGCCATCGCTTCCCCACTCCCAGCGTGTCCTGCGTTAGGATAATCACAAGTCTCCTTGTGGGAAAGGCAACTGTCAGGAGTGAACACAGCTTTGGACAAGTTGGCCTGCCCACCAGGGAGTCATCACAGAAAGTGGAGCTACAGGTAGTAATGATGATGAGCCACGGACCTCCTTGAATCTGAGCAGGAGGACAAAAAGAAAAACAAACAGCTAAGGGAAGGGATTCTTGGAAAGCACGAATTGAAGAAAACAGAGACACCTGTGCTCTGTGCTAAGTCTTCGGCGCACTGCACGTGAACCCTTGAGATGATGGGACTCACAGGAAGAAATTAGAGGAGAATGCAAGAAGCATGCAAGAGAACAGCTGGGGTTGTTCATTAGATTATGGAATTTAACGTGGAATATGATGTGTAGTTGAAGACAATAAAATGGAACAGATATGCCCCAGGAGCAGCATGCTCCTTATGAGGACTCCTTGCACCCCGCAGACACGGATACTTTCCAGAACATCTGAAACCATCCTGGATCGTCGCACTAAAATAAAAGATGGAAAAAATATATAAACACATATGTACATGTACACACATGACACTTCTTGATGGGAGAAGATGCTCAGTTCATGGGATGTGAGCGCTGTGGTCCCATTGTAGATCCATCTTTTGTTTTAAAAAGCATTAGTGAGGGGGCTGGAGTTGTGGCACTTGCCCGGCCTGCACAAGTATGCGAGTTCAAACCCCAGAAACAGATACACAGTGAATGTTAGGCCTGCTGGGGGCATGGCTTCAGCTAGCCCACACTTCACAGCAGCATGGACCCTGGCTGGGGGTGTAGCTTCAGCCAAGACACTGAGGCCATGCCTGCTGGCTAAGGGGCAGGGCAAAGGGCAACGTGCCCTTGAAAATAACAGCCAATTGGGATGCTGGCGGACAAGCCCCAATGGATTGATTGACCCACCAGCCAGTCTCTGAAGGACCAACCCCATCATGAACTTCCGGGTAGCCAGCAAAACCAGCTGCCTGGCGATGGTCCAACGCCATTTTCCCTGCCTGCCATACTGACCGGCTGCCACTTCCCATGCCCTCCCTCATCATGGCAGCGCAGGTGAAATTGGCCCGAGAGCAACAAGCCCAATAAACATCTCCGCCTGAATTTACACCAGTATCATTATCCTTTTTTCTGATTTTACAGTGAAGTCTTTGAACAATGAAAGCCACATGAAATACTTCATAAAAATTGTTTCTCTCTCTCTCCCTCTCCCTTTCTCACTGTCCCTCTCTCTTTATTAAAAAAACAAAAACAAAAACATTAGTGAGGTCTGTCACAGAGAAAACATTTTAAAGTGACCACATCATTTCTCAAGTGTTCATTAACTTTAAGTAGAAAGAATACAACTAAACTTTCTTTTCTTCCAAACTTTGTAAATAGTTTATGTAACTTAGAAACAAAAATAAACCCAGCTATTACAGATAATGAACAAGTGTGGTCTAGATGTTTTCAGGCTCCACACATATGCAGAAGAGTTGCTAAGACAAGAAAAGGCCATATCAGGAGGTTAGTAAGAGGCTTCAATATTGAATAAGTTCATACATACATCAAGCTTAACACTTTTGTAT